>JAOXYD010038056.1:0-27492 GCA_028565735.1 Pinacopodium congolense | reverse complement strand
TTTATTAAATTTTGCATAATTTTTAGAAAACTTGGTCAATTTATTTTAAAAAGTTTTTTTGTTTTTGAATAATTGTTTATGAACTTATGTTTCATTAACTTTTAAAATTTTTAAAGAACCTAACTCCCCCCCCCCCCTCGAGCCAAAAAGTGATATTATAGTGTAGATTTCGCAATAGCATATTTCTTATGAATTAGAGAATAAAGATCATAAAATGCCACTTTTAGGTGAATACATAGATACACCTCCTTTATTTAGTGGAGAACATTATTTAAGTTGGAAAGCTAGAACAAAGTCTTTTATAACTGGCAAAAGTATAGGTTAGGGAAGATATTTTCAAAAGTCCCCCTAATCCTATAACACTACTAGATGGGTAAAAAATTCTTAAGGAAGAAAAGGAATAGGACTTTAATGATATGGAACTAGTATCCTTGAACATCATTGCTATAAATATTTTACTTTGTGCACTAAATAGAAAAGTATTTAATAAGGTCTTAAAAGTTCACTAGAGCTAATAAGATATGGTGTGGATTAGAAGCTACTTATGAAAGTTCCAACTAAATATAAGAAATAGAAGATGGGTACTCCAAAGATGAAGATTCTTGCACACATTTCATGAGACATCAAGATGTACACCCTTGTTTAAATTCTTGCAAAAATAATGAACCTTCTTGTTCAAATTCAAGTCATTAGGTTTTAAATCATTCTTATAATGAACTAATAGAATACTTGATAGAAAGGATTGGGAAGAAGAAGAATTTATGGACTAGGTTTAAAGAAAACTTGAAATTGTTAGATACATGTAAGATTGAAAATGAGAAACCTAAGTATGATCTAAAATCTAAAAAGGTGTAAGATGATAGTATGCAAACATTAGTAGAGGAAAAATATATCTTTAAAGACATAATTAAAATTAATGAATGTAGTAGTTATACATAAAATTTGGGAAACAAGAATAGATTTTTGTTAAAAGAGATAGAATCCCTTAAAAGCTCATTGTCTAGTTTCACTAAAGTGAATGATAAATTTGAATTAATGCTAAAATCACACAAATTTGTAAATGATTAGCATGGACTAGGATACACTAGTGATTATGTTCCACTAAGTAATACAATAAAATTTGTTAAAAGAAAGAATTTAGAAGAGGAAGAAGTACTTAAGACATTCGTAGAGAATGATGCATTATCTTCTAAATTATAGCCTACGATAAAGAATCATGCTTTTACAGATGTATCTAGGCCTAAATCTAGAAAAATGTCCATACTCCTAAAAATAGGAATAATTTCTTTACAAATGCACAATCTTCATACAATACATTTAGGCCATAAGTTAACAAAAGGAATCTATCTCATTTAATGTTTCTTGTATACATGTACAAAAGTCTAGAAATATATCTATTCATATCCTAAATTGCATATTCCTCATAAGATGACATATAGTGATATAAAACCTAGGAACAAGCCATAAAATAGATATGATGCCAGGAGCTCATATTTTTAACCTAAGCAAAGCTATCATACTTGGAACTATAATGAACCTATACCTAGATATGACCATAGGCACGCATATAAATCACATATACCCCTATATGCACATATTATGGGTCTATGGACTTGTTGAATGGTTTTGATATTACAAACTAGGTTCTTGAAATGTTTCACTAAAAATATGGAGAAAACTAACTAACCCATAAGGACCTAAGATGATGTAAGGGTCAAAGGTTCATTGAATTTTGTTTTGTAAGTCCATAAAGATCAAGAACATCTCCAAAAAAACAAAAGAAGAAGAATTCGTCAAGACACATTTTTAAACTAAGGAAAAGAAAAAAATCAAATGGAAATTATCGATATACAAAAATAGAGTTACACTTACTTTGATTATGCTGTGAATACGTAATAAATTTGAGTGAAATTTTATAACTTAGATGGTTCTGATGTTTTTATTGAAGAATAATTTAGTTTAAATTATTTTAAAGTCAATTTTTGTGATTTTATTTGTGTATGTTGCATTAAAAAAAGGACAATGCATGATTATACATGTTTAAGAATGTGTAAATGTGCTTTTTATTTTTCTTGATGTTCTTGAGTAATTTAAGTGTTGCTTGATATTAATACATGACTACATTTTGCATGATTAGGAAATTGAAATTTGTGTAAGTATGTCTTTGAGAAAAAAAAAGTATTTGTCTTAAATGGGAGCATGTTGATTGTGATTTTCTTTAAACTTTGCTTGAATGTATGATATTTGTATACCCTTCATGATCTTTGGTTTAGAAATATTCATTTGCACATTTTTGAAAAAGAAATTTTGTTACTTTTATTGAGGATGATTTTAGACATTATTGATGATTCTACAAAAGTAGAGAAATGTACAAAATTTCTTAATAAAGAAAAAGTTATGATGATTTAGATGAGTTGCTTCCATGTTTTGTCTATATAAAGGGGTTTTAAAAATTGGATGAGGCATTTGGATGATTACTATAAATCATTTGTATTTTTAATCAATTTATATGTAATATTTGATATAATAACTTATTTTTGATAAAAATCCCTAAAGTTATTATGATATCTTTGAATTGGATTGATTTTTGGTTGATTATAGGAGTTCAAATCTCTTAAAATGCATGATTTTGGTTGAAATTCATGAATTTCATAATATGTGATGATATTAGTGGCATTTGATTTTTTTACAAAAGTTTCTAAAGCTTTGGGGATGTTTAATGGTTTCATATTGCATGTTACTTTATAAAAAAAATTCTTGAAAAATTGTAATGCACAAACTTAGGGAAGACTAAGTATTTTAAACTTTGAACATTAAATTTGACCTTTGAGTTGTAAATATTGATTGATCAAGAGTTTTATTAACAATTTTAATAATTTATTGAGTTTTTATGTCCTTGATAAATTCTTATATTGTGATGGTATCCAAAAAAGGGGAGAGAGAGTTAGATGTGATATTAAGTTTTATTTAGGGGGTAGTAACTTTTCGATCATTTTTTGTTATAAGAAATATTTTTTAACTAACTAAGGGAGAGTTGTAATAAATTTATGTTCAATACTAAATGGTGATTTTTTTTTAAAAATCAACTATGTAACATTAAAAGGAGAAAAATGTGCGTATAAGGAGCAAGACGCTCAAAACAAAGCAAACAACTAGGCCTAGAAGGACAAAAGAAAAATAAGTAAAAACGCAAGCTACAGAAGGAGTTCAATGGATAAGAAAAGGACACACTTCCTATACAAATCAAGCCTAAAAAAACACAGACATATTCCAATTAGCACTATCAGAAATCAAAAGCCAATAAAAAATTGAACAAAACTACTCTATTTAGAGCCTGGTTCAAGTTTAATGTTAGATGGGAGGGGCTTGTACAATTGCTTCAGAACCTGTCTCCTTCATTCTTCTTTCCTGCTTAGTTCTTTCATATTTGGCTTTCTTCCTTTTGGTAAAATTAATTAGGTCCCCAGTCTCCTTAAAGAACATTCTGTCTAACGGTATTTCAGTGGAAGTTGTGTCTGTTAGGGTTTAGATGAAGAGCTTGTAGATGATGTAGAATTCCCCACTCCCTTCTTCATCTTTTAAATTAGGGTCTTCTTGATTGATCTTGACCAAGAGTCTTCAGTGGATGTTCTTTGGGATAGAGGAGCAACCTTCTTTATGGTGGAAATTCTCATACTAGGAGATAACTTACGAGCTATTCTTCTCATGTAATAAGTGACACACGTGAATTTTTAAGCCAGGTCCTCTTTTCTAGCTAGCATAGTGATGCTTCCTTGATGGACTTCTAGATATATTCTTGACATCATGATCATTCTATGGGATTTTGATGACTTTGTTTCTCAACAGTCACAATCTTATCGATCTTTGATTATCATGCTATATTTTATTGTCTCTCTCTCTCTTTCCTAAAATAGATATTTGTTTTCCCTTTTCTTACCTTTTCTTCATCTTGATTCCTTTAGTGATTTGTAATGAACCTCTAAAACAAAGTTTAGTAAAGCACATGTATAATAAAAAAAAATCATCACTCATTTGAGTTTTAGTTAAGAATTTCTAAAGTCTGGGTGACCACTTTATAGATGTTACTCTTGAAGTGCTGAGACACATCATTGAAGATATGTTGATTTTTTTTCTTGACAAAGGTTAGACACACTAATGGATAAGATTAGTTTGAAGAGATGATGGTCTTTCATAATACCTTAGGTAAAGATCTAATTACCCTAAGGTATTATCAAGATTGCCAAGGGTCTTTCATAAGAGAGTTGATTATTCATTCCCAATCTTAAATATGAATTTAACTTGCAAAATTTTCCTTTAATTCCAAGAACTACCATTTTTAACTTTAACATTCCAAAACTTTTTCCTTTTAAGAATGATAGTGTTCACCCATTTCATCCACAAGGATTCAATGCCATTGAACAAAATCAAGATATATTTCCCTAGCAAGACTTTAGCACAGGTTTTAATATATTTAATGCCAATCTTAACTTCTTTTTCACTCTACACAGGTCATCCCATTTAGCCTTAGAGCTATGGTTACTAGTAGAGAGACCTAACAAGAAATAATGCCTCAATCTACCTATAATGCCTTTAATAACAAAAGAAGGAAGCAAGAAGGATATAGATCAATTGACTTGAAAAATAGATATATAAAGTTTACAAGTTGCAGCTTACTAGCATAAAATAGAAACCTATTAGTCCACATTTTAACTCTTTTTTCTATTTTCTCTAAAAGAGGATTGCAATCTGTTTTAGACAGTCTACTAGAACAGAGAGGAAGACCTACATGTTTAATGGGAAGTTGGCCAGGATGAACACCAGTCATGATTAAAATTTCCTTTTCTAGACTAATTGAATCTTTGGGAAAAAAACATTTGATTGTTAGAGAGGTTTATTTCAAGACTCGAAATATCACCTCTTCTAATTCTACATGCAAGTTCCATTTTTTTTAAATAGATGCTTTCCAGGTATGAGCCATAGGCGTTATTCTAAGACAATGTTTATTCCATTGTTGGAATTAAATTTAAATAAAAATGTATTAGACTTGATTACTAGAATTTCTATCAAGCCATGACTCTTCCAAGACCTTGAAAGGATTAGCTAGACCACTGGGTACACAGATCACTTTTTAATGAAAAACCTAACTAACATATAATTAAGCTTTACTGCTACTTCCTTAGCTAACTTTTGTGGTGGAATGATCAAAACCTAGTCATCTTCAACTTAAGGAGGGTAGAAATCTAGGGTTTGAACTACTGAGGAGCCCTCCTATAAATCATAAAGAATTGCTTTCCAAGTGCGAGGGGTCAAAATGTTAGAATCAGGAGATTTAAGGTTAGGGTTAAGGGGAAGGTTAGTATTAAGAGGACTAGCCTTAGGGAGTTGAGAGGGTAGAGGCCACTAGAGATGAGAGGGTAGGGTTTTTTAAGGGGCTAAGAGGGTTAACAAGGTTTGGGTCTAGACTTAGGATTGAAGGTTTATGGGGCATTATTTTCTTAGAGACCACAATGTCAGATGGCCAAGGAATAAAGATAGAGGGTGAGACCATTTGGTTAGGGTTTGATGAGGGATTGACAATCTAGTTTAATGGTGAGGAAGGGAACACGTTGAATCTAGGGCTTGACGAGGTTTTTGCAGGTTGGTGAGAAGGAAAAAAGGAGGGGTTTTTGGAAGAGCTCGAGATAAAGGAGATCGCAAGGGACAAAGTTTATAATTATAGAATTGATGTTTAGTTATGATTTCCTTGACATTTCTTACTCCATGGTATATGAATTTGAATTTTTGAAAATTGAAAAAGCATGATTTTAAGGAAGTTTGTAAAAACTTGAGATGGGGTTTTAAAAATTTTTAGATGGTTAAAATTTGAATTTATGAATTTCTGTAACTTTTTAAATGTTTTATTTTTAATTAATTTAGCCTAGGTTATCCAAGTTTGAAAAATTTTTAATTATTATATTGTTGTGATAATAATTTCGATTTTTAAATGAATATGGAGTTATGAGTGTGATACTATTATTAGCTTGGTCTATGTTATCAAAATTAATCAATTTTAAGGAAATCATTTCTTAAGGCAATTCAAGACCAATTTATCAACAAGGGCATCGGTCAACAAGTAATATAATAGAGTCAATAAAGTCTGGATTATCATTCCTATAGGGATTTAACTTGCCAGAGCTATGCTAATTAAATTACAATTATCTAGAGAGTCACTATTTATTTAATTATTATTCTAAAATGATTAATTAACCTAAAGTTTCCAACTTATGTAAGAAGACCCAAAATGTGATTAAGGATTGCCTAAATGAATTGATTTAGCTAAGGTTCAGGTTTTAATGATCTAATTGAGTTGTTTAAAGGTTGTGAAGCTTGATATAGGTTATCTTCACAAATGCAAGATAATGTTATGTTAAGAAAATGCCTTTTCCGTTTTAATCCTAATTAAAAATTTGGTCATTCATCAAATTTAAGTAAAAGGTTTAAAATTCAAATCTAAAAATCCCTTGCTTCTAGATTAACACCCTTATGATTAAAGAAATTTTGGTCATACAATGATTTAAACCACATTATTCATTGATTTATCTAACAATCACGGTAGATTTCTTATATCAAAGTTTATCTAATGGCTTTATTCTAAGTGATTAATTTAGAACAAGCTTTAAGCATTTCAATTAAACAAAGATCAACTGACAATCATTCATAATAATTCAATAAAACTATTTACTAGCCTTACCTTAGTTAAAAATCCTATTAGCCTTTCATTTGGATCAAAGAACACATCATATAAACTTAACCAGCATACCATTAATTAATTAAAAAAAACAAGAGTGGATTATAATGAATAAAAATTGGATTGATTCACATGCCCAAGCTCTTACAATCCTAAAAAACAAGCTTTAATCTCTAATACAATTGATGGAAAATGAAGAGCAAACCTAAAAACCCTAAAGCCAATAGAGAATCTGAAAATTTGATAGCAAATGGTATAATTCTCCATCTAAACTTTTCTTTAGGCTCCTAAAGATGCTTAAAAATTTCATCTACAAGTTGGTTGTAAGTTGGGTGTAGGTTGGTGGGGAAATTAGATTGAATCCAGCTAGAAAAACTTGTTTATGTGGTTAAATGAAACTTGTAAATAGCAATCAACAATGCTACTTAATACCCATGTTTAACTTTTAGAAACAAATTGTACATCAATGGTGGGTGCTAGAGTATAATGATGCCATATGGAACCGCATTTAACCCCTCAGAAAAGTACAATAGTGGACTGCATAATGCTATTAATGACGTTGTTTTATAAAGGGATTTCAACTCTTGAAAATGCTTTAAACTTGATATTTTTCACACAATTCTTTAAAATTGAGTATGAATATGCAAATTAAACATTACATAACACAAATTAAATAATTTAGCATCAAAATAGGGGAAAATGTACATCAAATAACAATGTAAAATACTATAAAATGACCTTATCAACTCCCCCAAACTTAAGCATTTTCTTGTCCTCAAGAAAATCAAATAACAACCATCTCAAAATAACAATTATTGGTAGGAAAAGTAATCCAAACTCATCAAACATAGTCATTGAAAATGTTTCCTTAATCTTTTAATCATAATGATGCAATGAGATGCTATATAACTAATTAGTCGTATCAAATCACAATGATGCAAATACTACATTTTTCTTCAAATTTCAACCTAAGTTACAAAATTCAATTCCATATGTAAAATGAATAGTCACAAAGTAAAATGCACCATCCTTTTCAACAAATCCATTTTTTACTCCTTAAGAACAAAACTTAAACATAGAGGTGAGTGATAGGATTGAAGCATATTGAATTTTCATATGTTTTTTTAATGTCATTTCAATCCTATTTTAGTGTTTAAATACTTAATTTGTGTTATATTTTGTTTAATGAACATGTTACTCTCTTTGGATGAATGGATTTATGGAATTGAAAAAAGAAAAAGAGAAGAAGCAAGTGGGAACGTGATTTAAAAGATTAGTAAGGAGCTTTCCACATGGCATGAAACGACATAGCGAAAAGGACCCTGCCAAGTGAAGGAAAAACAAAAGATTTACAAGCTTAAGTTTGAATGTAGCGTTTTAGACAAAAGGTGACAAAGTGTGTAGCTTTTAAGTAGAGATGCTACAATGTTTTGATGAAAAAAAAAACATGCAGCCCTAGTGCATGAAATAAAAATGAAAAATAAGCTTGTCTAAGAGAGAGGGGAGGTAGTATGGAGTGTTTAAGATAAGAGCCTTCCTTGCAAGAGGTGGCAACTAACTTGGAGCTTGATGAAGTAGGCTTTGATGTTTTCTCGGAGATGCAGCCCGTCCTTGTAGCTTCACCCATTTTTCATTTAATTTGAATTAATTCACTGTTCATTTCTTTTAGCTTTTCTATTTGTTAGTTTAGCTTTCCTTTTCATTTCCCCTACTTTTCATTGTTGTTGTGCGAATGCTTTGTTTTAATTTTCACTTTTTTTGTTTGTCATATCTGAATGCTTGGTTAATTCATGTGTTGTTTAACTTTCTTATGTAATGAACTTAGAGTTTTTATGTTATCATGTTTTTTTTAATCAAGTGTTAAGCTATATTTCTTAAGTTTTCATTTATGATTAATGTCTTTAGTTAATTTATGTTTGGTAATTAGGTTTTGTTTTTGTTCTTATGATTTTAATTATTTTTATGTTAATGTTTGCTCACTTTATGTGTAAAAATGTTTATTTAAAGTTTAAGTTTATTTTAATTAATTTGTATTTAATCAATTAATAGCTTAAGTAATTTGTGTTTGTGTTAATTTAAATGTTGATTTGTATTTTTCCATTAGGGTTATTTAATTTTGTAGCCTTAGTTGAATTTAATTAAGTATGGTTTTTGTTTATTTAGTATTTTTTTTAGTTAATTTAATTATGTGTAGTTAGGTGTTTAAGGGTTTGAAGGTATAGGAAGGATGAAGGGTAATCAATTGTGAGAAGGAAATCTGCTTTGAATTGACTTGCTATTTTTAAGCCAAGTTGGTTTGGAACTTTGGATAAATGACATTAATTAGGTATTATCTTAAGGATTGATCATTCTTTAGGTAATTTCATAATTTAAATACTAGGATTGAGCATGTGATACGTAATTTTCCTTAGCGAGTTCCAAAAGTAGCAATAGGTTAGTTAGATTTATTTGGATACTTAACTAACTACTCTACGGTTCCGTACCTTTATGCTACACTTTCTGAGCTTGTGTATTAGTGGCCTACATTAGTCATTCCTTAGTACCTAATGCATCTTCACTATTAAATCTAGAGAGCTTGTTATAGGTTATAGTGAAGATTGGGGCATTTCTAGAGCTTGTTAGATTTGCCTAAGTTAGAGAAACTGAGAGTTTGAGAGCTTATTTGAACCTATAGGCTAACACCATAGCTAGAATAACTTTTATCTAAATTCAAGGATCAATTATTGTCCTCAAATCCTAATGATACCTTAATCTCATTTCTTTGTTATTGTTTATTATTTATTGTGTATTGCTTTATGTTATTTTTATTACATCCTAGTTATGTTAGTTCTTTTTTAATTTAGGGGTTTTTGTTTTTGTTTTTGTTTTTTTATACAACATTAGAAATAGTAGTACTCCTAGCTCCCTGAGAATTCGACCCTAACTTAGCATAGCTACATAGTTAGGTTTATTATTTGCTAGTTTGCAATAGACTCATCAAAGTTTTAGCGCCATTTTCTGGGAGTTGAAGCTTGTGTTTTAGCTGTTTTTAGTGTTGTTTTTGTTTTTTGTTCCTAGTCATTTTATCTTTTATTTGTTTTGTATTCATAGCTTTTTCTGATTTTGAGATTTTTAGTGGATGGATCATTATCAGTGCGATTTCAATTTTGGTTCTTATTCTTATTATCTTAATAATGAGCTAAATTCTTTCGTTACTTCTAGGTTAGAGCATCAAGTTGCAAATTTCACACCCATAATTGCACAAGTACTAATGGATCAACAACAAACTAAGGTACATGAGGTTTGCTCATTTTTAGATTATGTTTTTTGTATGTGTCCTTTTTTGTAGGATATGTAATACAGATTTGATTTTCCATGGGGCTACTACCAAGATTAAGCGCACTTCCAGCCTCTACCTCAGCTTTACCTTCACCATCGCCACCACAAGCTGATAGGATGTCCTTGGAGGAGATCGTAACGAGTTTAGTGATAAGCAATCTTCAATTCCAACAGGAAATGAGGAGTAGCTTGAAGAACTTAAAAGATCAAATGAGCCAGTTGGTAGATGTGGTTCAGAGCATAGAAGCCTAAGTCCCTTCAAGTGTTCTTAGCAAATAAAAGAGTGATGCTAAGGAGATGTGCACTATTCTATCAGGGAATGGAGCACAATGGGAGCACCTAGAAGAAAAAGAGGAAGACTAAGAGCATCTAGGAGAGGAAGAGCTACCTATACAAGAAAAGGAGGAGGGTGTGCAACCTCCTAAGGTAAGTGACATTTCATGCTATTGCTAACTGAATTTTGCTTCCTTTTCCTAGAAATTTGTAGGTGAAAGAAGAAGGAAAAGAGTAGAAGAAAGAGCAAAAGCTGCAAGAAGTAAAGTTTTTGAAAGAGTTGTGGGTAAGAAAGAAGGAGGTTGAAGGTGGAAAGAAGGATGAAGAGTCACCATACCCATTAGAGATATTATTACGGAGACCGTCCCGGTAGAAGAAGGGAGATATGCATACTAGAGAGTAGACCTTAGACTTTGATGGCGAGATGATGAATTTCCATGCCTTCAAAGCTATGCAACATCTAGTTTCCGAGCCTGTTCTAAAGGAAGTTATTCTAGGCTCGTTACAGAGTTTAAGCATGCTTTCTGTGGGGCTCAAGCATCCATTCGATAATGGATGGCATCAAATATGCTAAGGGTCAAGCTTCTGACCTTAACTAAGTGCTTGATGGGAGGTATCATATCCGTATCCTTTTGTTTTGTGTGTTTTTTCCTTTGTAAATATCTTTTAGTTTGTTTGGTTTGTGTGCTTTATTTTCTTTGATTTGGATGTAGGTGGAAATAAGTTGCATTATTCTTAAAGAGAGAAGCTACCAGTTTTGCTTTCAAGGTTCATAAGACCTCTTCTAAATCTAGGAAAGTATTCTTGTTCCATACCCTTTTTATTTTATTGATTTTAGGATATTATGGATAATGACCCATTTAAGTGTAGTGGTGAGGCAAGAAGTTGAAAAATTTTTCACCCTTAAATTATTGTGAGTTTGATAGTGATGTTTTAAATGTGGTAGCTTGAATGATTTTGAACTTTAATTAAAAGTTAATTACCGTACTTGAAGGAAATTGGTGCTTTTAATTTGAGGATATTTGCTCAACTTTGAAATGATACTAACTCTTTTTCATTTTTTCCTTTTCTTTTGAGTGCTTTGCATATGTTTAGTAACCCATTTATATAATATTTAATGTTTAAGTTTATTTTGTATGATTTGTCATATGAATGTGAGATGGGATGTTTAGAATAAACTGTCGAAAGAAAAATAAAATGACAAAAGGAAAGAAAAAAGGAAAAAGAACAAAAGAAAGAAATAAAAAAGAAAAAAAGAAGAGAAAAAATAGAAAGCCTTTATTTTTGCGTTGTTGATGAAAGTATCTTTATCTTTTTTTGTTGAATAATAAGCATCTTTGCTCTTTTGTGTTATTGTTTGTATTAGACAATTCTTACTATGTTGGCTTCAACCTAATGTAAGGTTGAAGTTATAAGTGGTGCTTTTAGCCATTTAAAGATGGTGATCTAACCATGTAACTGAGGGTGTTCATAACAAGGGTTCACCTTAGCGTCAAAAAGTTAGATAACCTCAAACAGATATTTCTCAAATCTCATATTATATTATGTTTTCATTGTATTTGGTCGTTTTAAGCATCCTTAATTAGTTTGTTTGGTAATCTACATGAAATGGCTTGAATATTCGATATTATGCATATTAGGTTGCTTTTTTGCTGAGCGTGTGTTTTGCTTATGATTAACTTATTTTTTATCATGATAGAGCTGATATTTGTGAATTAGATTAAAAGCATTAATTGATTTCTATTATATTGAATTAGCCATTAACTCTTGATGAGAATCGATTGAGTGAAGCATTTAAGTTATTACTTGAGGACAAGCAATAGTTCCAGTGTGGGAGTATTTGATAGGAATTAAATCTATTTTATTTTTATATGGAAATTTAAGTAATTTAATTCATATTGTTCGTTCAAAAAAACTTAATTTTTGTTACAATTTATTGAATAAACAGGTTACTCCTTTTTTTATGAATTATGGCACAAAAGTTGAAAATTACTTCAATTATGGAAAAAAAAGGAAAGAAAAAAAAGAAAAGCAAAGAATCAAAACCAATTAAAAGGAGAAGAGCCTTAAAAATATAACAAAATCATGACATAATTAGCTTGTAAAATTTGGAAAAAAAAAACTCTTCCCAAGGCACCCAAGAGATAAGGCCAATGATGAGCTTCCGTGAGAAAAAAAAGTTACAAGGTTTAAAGGGAAAAGGAAAAAAGCATCATATTGGTGGAGGACAATTGGCAAATGGAGCTTTCTCTAGAAAGCTTTAAAACCTTTAAATATGTGGAGCCAAAAACGTTTAAGAAAGAAAGCTTTCTCCATAAGACAAAAACTTTGGAGAGTAGCCTGGCTTACCAAAGAGGGACATGTTTTTAATAAAGAAGAAAAAGATAAAAAAGAATGGAGAAGAATTTTAAGAAAGCATAGAGAGGGATGCGTGTGGCTTGGCAAGGAAGAAGACAAAATCAAAGCTTTAAAAACCTTGAAAAATGACAACACATTATATAGAGAGGAGCTTTTGGTTGAGAAGCACCTAACCTTAGGAGCTTTCCTTGTATATATATAGCTAGTAGCATATAGTAAAGGGGAGCTTCATTTTTTATTTTCATAGTTGAGCTTAGTTACACCTTTCTTCTTCAATTGTTAGTTTTTCAAGTTTTGTTTCTTAGTTTTTTAGTTGGTCTACTTGTATTTTCTTGTTCTTTTTATTATTACACTATTTATTTCATGTTCTAAGTTTTTAATACTTGTTATTTTTTGTGCTTTTCTTGGTTATGATTCCATTTATGTTGAGTTTATGCTTGAATATTGTATGGAATCTTGTGGTTTTTATTAATATAGTTATGTTTATTTTTATTTTTTAGCCATTTATTTATTATTTCTATTATGTTTATTGTTTGTTTTAATTAATTTTGTGATCTTAGCTTAGGTTGTGTTTGGGTTGGAAGATATTAATGGGATTTTGAATTAATAATTGTGATAATTGATTAGAAATTGAATAGGTTTTGTGATTTAGATTAGAATTGAATTGGAATTCCAGTAAAATGACATGAATTAGGGATTAATTCTTATGATTGGCTATCCTAGGTATAATTTCTAGTTCAATTGCTAGGTCAAGGATTGTGATACGTAATCGTCCGTATAATATTATAAGTGGCAATAGATCAATTGAATTTGTCAGTGAACTTAATCAACTTATCCTAGGATTCCAATTTTTTAAGTTACATAGTTTGAGCTTGTATGAATATGGTTTAGGTTAGTTATTCCTTAGTGTGATAATGTTGTCACGTCATTAAATCTAAAGAGCTTATTTTAGGCAGACGCGTGATTAGGAGTAAGTTTTCTATCGCATAGGACTTATTTAAAATTGTTGGAACTTAGAGATTAAGAGCTTGTTCAAATCTATAGGCTAGCATCTTATACCAATCACAATTTATTTATTTCAAAGAACGATTATAAATCTAAATCCCTGATATATATTCTACCTAAATTTCCTTTATTTTCATCTGTTTGTTTCTTTTATGTATTTTTATTTTTTTTATGTTCATTAATTGTCTTTGTGTTTAGTTTTAGAGTCTTCATGTTCCAAGGGATTTTTTTTATTTCCTTTTCTTTTAATGCAACCTTTGGAAAAGCTTTTAAATATAATCAATTCTCTGTGAGATCGACCTTGACTTTCCCTTGCTACATAGCTAGGTTAGGTTAGATATTTCATTATTTGGTAAGCAGACAACAGCTCCCACCAAAATTTTAGACGTTTGATAGGAATGAATTTTATTGTATTTTTATATGCAATTTTAAGTAATTTCATTCCTATTTTCAGTTCAAAAATACTTAATTTGTGTTCTATTTAATTGAATGAATAGCTTACTCCTTTTTGATAAATTATGGAGGAAAATTTGAAAATTATTTCAATTATGGAAAAAAAAAGAAAAGCAAAGAAGCAAAAATGTTTGAAAGGATAGGAGGCTTGTAAAGGTAACAAAAGCATGGAAAAATTGAGCTTGCAAAACTTAGAAGAACATACTTCCTAAGGCACCTAAGAGACATGGCCAGAGATGAGTGTCTGGGAGAATAAACATTAAAGTCTTAAAGGAAAAGGATAAAAGGGATCATCTTGGTGGAGGCCACTTAGCAAGTGGAGCTTTCTCCAGAAAGCTTTAGGACCTTTTAAAACTTGGAGCCAAAAACATTTAAGAAGGAAAGCTTTCTAGGTAAGACAAAAACATTGGAGAGGATCCTAGCTTTTAAAGAAGGGACACATTTTTAATAAAGAAGAACAAGACAAAAAGAGTGGAGAAGCATTTAAGAAAGCTTGGAGAGGGACGCGTGTAGCTTGGCAAGGAAGAAGACAAAATCAAAGCTTTTAAAACTTACAAAATGACAACACATTACATGGAGAGGAGCTTTTAGTTGAGAAGCACTTAACCCTAGGAGCTTTCCTTATATATATATATATATATATAGCCGATAGCATATAGTAAAAGGGAGATTCATTTTTCATTTTCATAGTTTAGCTTAGCTGAACCTTTCTTCTTCATTTGTTTTTAGTTTTTCAAGTTTTCTTTCATAGTTTTTTAGTTGATTTGCTTGTATTTTCTTATTCTTTTGATTGTTTCAATACTTATTTCATATTCTAAGCTTTTAATACGTGTTGTTTTTGGTGTTTTTTTTTTGTTATGATTCCATTTGTGTTAAGTTTATGATTTAATATTGTATAGAATCTTGTAGTTTTATTAATATAGTTATGTTTATTTTTATTTTTCAGCCCTTTATTTATCATTTCTATTATGTTTATTGTTAGTTTATTGTTTTTTAATTAATTTTGTGATGTTAGCTTAGGTTGTTTTTATGTTGGAAGATATTAATGGGACTTTGACTTAATAATTGTGAGAATTGATTAGAAATTGAATGGGTTTTATGATTTAGATTAGGATTAAATTGGAATTATAGTAAAATGACATGGATTATGGATTAATTCTTAGGATTGGTCATCCTATGTATAATTTCTAATTCAATTTCTAGTTAAAGGCTTGTGATGCGTAATCATTTGTAGCTAATACTGCAAGTGCCAATAGGCTAAGTAAATTTTCAGTGAACTTAATCAACTTAGCCTAGGATTCCAATTTTGTAAGTTACATAGTCTTAGTTGCTCCCTAGTTTGTTATTGTTATTATACCATTAAAGCTAGAGAGCTTATTCTATATTGTTGCGTGATTAAGGGTAAATTTTCTATTGTATAAGATTATCTAAAATTGGTGGAACAGAGGATTTGAGAGCTTATTCAAACCTATAGGTTAGCATCTTAGATCAATCACAATTTATTTATTTTCAGGATTAATTATAAGACTAAATCCCTGATATATCTTCCGACCATATTTTTTTTACTGTTATCTATTTCTTTATGCGTTGCGTCCTTAGTATTTTTTTTATACATCTTTTCATTTATTTTATTTGTCTTAGCATATAGGGGTTGTTTTTTTTTTTCTTTTAACACAACCTTAGGAATAGCTTCTAAACACAACAGTTTTCTGTGGGATCGACCCTGACTTGCCTTATTATATAGCTAGGTTAGTTAGGTAAATTTTATTATTTGGTGAGTCGACGATAGCTTCCTATCATATTTTTGGCGTTGTTGCTAGGGAGCTAGTCATAATAACTTGTTTGTTAGTTTTAGTTACATTGCAAGTATACAGGTCATAACTTATAGATAATTGATATCGATCCCATGAGGATTTATTTTAAACACCTAACAAGTATAGAAACTGAAAATTAAACTAAACTAACGAAACTTAAATGAATGTAATCATAGAAGAAAGAAAAACACAGTAGATGATTTAATTATGTCTGATCTTAGATATCTAATAGATGATTACCTTATTTCGAGATCTAACTAGTTAATCCCAATTGAACTACTTAAAAGTTGAATTATAACCTCTCAGTTCACAGCACTACTCTTAAATAATGCAATTAGAATTGAAGAAAACTTAAGGATAATTAATAAATAAATAAGATCCCTCTTCAATCACCTATTAATCAGTTAATTGTAGGTTTATTAAGCTGCCAACTCGTGTTATGCATCTTAACTCAAATAAATTAAAACAATCTCTCAATTCAAAGTGATTATAAGCTTAACAATTAATACAAATAATGATGCATTAAATAAATATGGCAAAAGTTAAGTAAACAACTCAAGAACAATCCCAAAAGCAATTCAAGTCATTCTATTAAAATATGTCCTTCCTTGTAGGTTGAGCAACAGTTTGATGGACTTGGCGATTCCCAAGAGAGGTAATAAGGATGGTATGATCCTTACACTTCGATTTACCATCTGGAGTGGGAGGATCATCCTTACTTTTCATATAGGAGCAACCAATATGGATCCAGTTCTCTACCATTGTGCTATCATAGTCAGCTACATTCCCCGCCCATGGCTTCACCTTTGACATCTCCACCACAAGCTGATGGAATGTCATTGCAGGTGATCGTAGAGAGCTTGGCTATGAACACTCCTCAATTTTAATAGGAAATAAGGAGAGGTTTAAAGGACTTGAAAGATCAAGTGAGCCAATTTGCAAGAGTGATAACGAACCTAGAAGCCCAAGTCTCAACAAGCATCCCTAGCCAACCCAAAGAGAATGATGGTGAGGTGATATGTGATCTTTCACTGAAGGGTAGAGAACAATAGGGCAAGTGTAAGAAGAGCCCATTAAGGGAAAGGAGATATTCTTGGAAAAGAAGGAGGATGAAATACCTCCCAAGGTAAGTAATACTTCTTTTAGTACTACTAACTATAATTCTATCCATTTTCCCATCAAATTAACAGAATAAGAGGAAGAATAAGAGACTAAAAGCGAACCACAACAACAGGAGAATTAGGAGAGATGGAGTTGTGGAGCAAAGTGAATGCTTGGAGGAGTTATGTACAAGCAAACTAAAGTTCGAAGATGATGTGTAGGATGTAAAGGCTCTACATTTATCTCTTACACTATTAGGTGGTCCATCCTGTGAGAAGGGAGATGCCTGTAGGAGAGAGTGGGCACTAGAATATGATGGAGATATGATGCAATTTCACTCCTCCAAAGTTTTGGAGCATCATGCTAATTGGGAGCCCATCTCGAGGGAATTTTCCCCAGGCTTCCCTTAGAGTTTGAGCATGCTTCTTATTAGGATCAAGCATCCATTTAACAATGGATAATGTTGAACATGCCAAATTTCAAGCTTATGACCTTAACTAAGTGCTTGATGGAAAGCATCTTATCTGTATCCTTTTATTTTTACTACTTTTATCTTTTGTAAATATCTTTTAATTGGTTTTCTTTATTTGTTTTTGTATGTTGTCATTATCGGTGGAAGCTGAGCTGCATTCGTCTTCAAAAAGAAATCTGCAATCTCCATGCTTAAGGTTGATTTGGACTCGTTAATCTAGGGGAATACTTCTATTCCTACGTCTTACATGTTTTTTCATTGTTTTTAGGATATTAGAGACAATGTCTCATTTAAATGTGGGGGTGGGTCAAGGTTGAAAATTTTTCTTCACTTGAATTATTGTGAGTTCAATAGTTATGATTTGAATATGATAGGTTTAAATGATCTAGATCTTTAGTTGATAGTTAATTTTAGTATTTGAAAGAAATTGATACTTTTAATTTGATGAACAATGATTGAATCTAGATTGATTTCTAACCTTTTCATTTTTCATTTTCTTCTTCTCATGAGTACTTGCATGTGTTAGCGATCCATTTGTACGATATTCAATGTTAAAGTACATTTTTTGTAGTTTATCATAGGAATGTAGAATGAGATGTTTGAAATAATTTTTCAGGAAAAGGGAAAAAATAAAAAAAAGAAAAGAAAAAGAAAAAAAGAGAAAATATCTTTGTATTTACATTGTTGAATCAAAAAGTGTCTTTGTCTCTGTTGCTGAATAAGTAGTTGTTGTATATTAGGCAATTCTCATTCCGCTAGCTTTAACCTAAATCTTCTAAAGTTAAAATTATGAATTCTGCTTTTAGCCATTTGAGATAATGATCTAACTTAGTAACCATAGGTGTTTACCATAAAGTATTCACCATCGTTTCAAAAATTTAGATGACTTTTCAAATAGACATTGCTCAAAACATTATATTATATTGTATTTTCAGTTGTCTTTTGTGTATTATGAACATCCTTGACTATATTCATGTGATGACTTATACAAAATGGCTTGAACATTGGTTATTAAGTAGTTGGGATTTCTTTTTACTAACTTTGCGTGTTTTCATGTGATTAACTAAGTTTTTAGTCATGAAAGAATAGAGATTTATGAACTAGATTAAAGGCATGAATTTGTGTTTGTTTGTACTCAATTAGCTCTTTTCTTTGGATTGAGATTTCTTGAGTAGAATGTTTAAATCATTGCTTGAGGACAAGCAATGGTTCAAGTGTGGGGGTATTTGATACTTTTGAAATATATTGATTTTTCATATGATTTTCAATGTCATTTCAATCCTATTTTAGTGTTTAAATGCTTAATTTTTGTTATATTTTGCTTAATGAATAGGTTACTCTCTTTAGATGAATTATGGATTTATGGAATAAAAAAAAAGAGCAATAAGCAAGTTGGAACGTGATTTAAAAGCATAATAAGGAGCTTTCCATATGGCATGAAATGACATAGCAAAAGGGAGCTTGCCAAGTGAAGACAAAAAAAAAAAAAAGCTTTACAAGCTTAAGTTGGCAATTTATGTAATTAAAAAAAAGAGCAAGAAGCAAGTTGCAACGTGATTTAAAAGCATAATAAGAAGCTTTCCATATGGCATGAAACGACATAGCAAAAGGGAGCTTGCTAAGAGAAGACAAAACAAAAGCTTTAAAAGCTTAAGTTGGAGTGCAACCCATCCTTGTAGCTTTGCCCATTTTCCATTTAAATTGAATTAATACACTATTCCTTGCTTTAAGCTTGTTAATTCGTTAGTTTAGCTTTCCTTTTCGGTTTTTTACCTTGCTTTCCTTGTTGTTGTCCGAATGCTTTGTTTTCATTTTCGCTTGTGGTTTTTGTCATATCTAAAGGCTTGGTTAGGTCATGTGTTATTTTGCTTTCTTATGTAATAACCTTGGATTTTTTATGTTATTATGTTTTTTTATCAAGTGTTAAGCTTTATTTCTTAAGTTTTCATTTATGCTTAAGGTCTTTAGTTAATTTATGTTTGGTAATTAGTTTTTTTTCTTATTCTTATGATTTTAATTATTTTATGTTAATTTTTGCTCAATTTTTAGGTGCTAAAATTTTTATTTCAATTAGTTTTAATTTAGTTGAATTAAATTTTAGTTAACTAATTAATAGTTTAAGTAATTTGTGTTTTGTGTTAGTTTAAGTGTTGATTTATCTTTTTCCTTTAGTGATGTTTAATTTTCCAATCTTAGTTTAATTTAATTAAGTATGATTTTTTATTTTTTCTTATTTTGGTTAATTTAATTATGTGTGGTTAGGTGTTTAAAGGTTTGGGGGTATAAGAAGGATGAAGAGTAATCAATTGTGAGAATGGAATTTGCTTTAAATTGATTTGGTTTTCTTAGGCTAGGTTAGTTTGGAACTTTGGATAAATGACATGAATTAGGTTTTATCTTTAGGATTGATCATCCTTTATGTAATTTCCTAATTACAATGTTAGGATTGAGCATGTGATACATAATTGTCTTTAGTGATTTTCAAAAGTCGAAATATGTTGGCTAGATTTATGGATACTTGACCAACTAGTCTAGGGTTCCATACCTTTAGGTTACATTTTCTGAGCTTGTGTGTTAGTAGCCTAAGTTAGTTATTCCTTAATACCTAATGCGTTTTAACTATTAAATATAGAAAGTTTGTTCTAGGTTATAGTGAAGATATGGGCATTTCTAGAGTTTGTTAGATTTACCTAAGTTAGAGGAATTGATGGTTTGAGAGATTGTTCGAACCTATAGTCTAACATCATAGCTAGAACACCTTTTTATCTAAATTCAAAGATCAATGATTGTCCTAGAATCCCGAAGTTACCTTCGACTCATTTCTCTGTTATTATTGTTTATATATTTTGTTTTTGATTTATGTTGTCCTTCTGTGTTTTCTTTGCATCCTAGTTATGTTAATTCTTTTTTATTTTGTTTTTCTTTACAATGTTATAAATAGTAGTACCTCCTAACTCTTTGAGGATTCAACCTTGACTCAGCTTAGCTACATAGTTTGGTTTAGTTAGGATTATTATTTGATAGTCCATGAAAAACTCATTAGTAAAGTGTATTAAGGAGCCGAAATAAAATTAAGATACAACTGAAATAACAATTGAATAAAACAACTAGAATGAAATAATAAAAATGAACATGCATAAACAAAAGTAGTTAGCTACTGGGAGCCCTGATCATGGTATTGCATACAATCACACATCATGTCCACCCACTCTAGTAATTAGTCAACTTAACCTCTAATATCAGTCATACTAATATGAAGTTGAGTACCTAAGTCAAACAAACAACCCTCTATCCTCAAAATAATAACTATCAAATCATTAGGAGGTGGAGCAAAGGGAGACACAAAAGTAGGAGTAGCTGGGGGTGATCGATGAACACTTAAAGTGGCCTAAGATGAAGCCTTCACTATGCCCTCCTTGGGAATCATAATTGAATCTAGTGCAATAGCATCATCCACTCTTTTGGCCTCTCCTAGTGCCCAATGATGAATGTTATGCCATAAACCTCAAACTCAGGCATATTGTCATAGCTTAAATATGGAATGGGTACTAATCAAGGCATTGGAAGGTTATACTACTACCTCACTATCAAAAGAAATGCCTTCCTCTAGAAAGATACTTATAAGTAGACAAGGGAAGAATAAGTTCTTATTCACTCGATGGAATCAAACTACATTACACATGCTCTGTATAATAAAACTAGCTAAAAGAAGTCCCTTGATAGCCCTAAAACCATGAAACATCTTAAACAAAATATAAGTACTAGGGAAATCCACTTCATTCAGGTTGTTAGCTTGACTAATAACATTAGCATTGAGAAGTGCCACTATAACCCTCTTGTAAACCCCTAATTGAGAGGTTGTGTAAGCCCTTTGGTTTATATGGTGCTAAAGTCCTAAAGCCATACAAGTTATATCCATAGAGAATGAGGGATAAAAAGCAATCTCATCACCTCGCAAATGAATTGACTTTTGAATATAAACAACTCCCCTATCAATTACTCTTAACAATGTAGATAAAAAAGATTTAGTGGTGGAGATAACGGTACCTCAGACCATGGAACATACCTGATAAGGATGTCTTTTATCATGTTTTATTATGTCATTTCACTTACATTCATCCCCACTTTTGTTGAAAAAGTACTCAAATTATGTTTTATTTATGTTACACGATATATTGAATAAGTTGATTTTTTTTTTGATGCAATGGTGAGGTTTTCGCATAAATTAGAGTAGGCCATATTAATGTTGCCACTACTAATAAGTTTAAGAACTTTTGCAAGTTCAATCGACCTAAGCTGTAAGGTCAATCATCCAACCTTCATTCGTTAGTCAATTGATGCTTCTGATTGGTCAACCGAATGATTAGGAAAGCGAATAAAAGTACATAAGGGAAATTTTAGAGCCTCATCTTTACTGTAAATGAAAGGATATAAAAGATGCCTCTAATAGAAAATATAGGAGAGCCAACCATTACAACTTTTCTAAAAATATTTCCATCATTTTTTTCTTATTCATTTCTTAAGTCGTTAGAGATATAGGTTCAGTCTTGATTTTGTTTAGATTTCCAACAGATAGTTAACATTTTAGGATATTGTTCTTGTTTCATTTTTCATTTGTTTAACCTTGCAGGAGATGTATTTCATCCTTTTGTATTGCCATATGTTTAGGTTGAATATCTTATTGAATTTGAGCTTGAATATATTGGATAATTGATGGATTCTAATTATATACATCAATAGTTAGTTTCATTTTCTTTGTTTAGTTTCCATTTTAGTTATTTGAGCTTTATTTACTAATATTTTAAATTGGTGTTTACGAAATTTTAGCCTATATGATGATTTATTATATGAGTTTTCGCTTATTCTTATTGCTTTTGGGTTAGTTTATTCATGATATGTGAGAATGAGGCATGTTCTTAGACTTTTAGTAATTTAATTTTAGTTTTAGTTCTTAATTGGTGTGCTGGATTTTTGTGTTAGTGTTACATTTAGATGTTTTTAGTTTGAATTAAATTATTATTAACATAGAGAGCTTGAAATTGCATTAGATTAAGTGTTGAATTATGGCTTTCAATAGTAATTTTATATTTTCCAACCTTGGTTTTCCTTTAATTAAGTTTAGGTTTTGTTTATTTAATTCCAATTTTGATTAATTTGAGTAAGTGTCACTAGTTTCTAAAGTGTTTGAAGGTATAGAAAGGATGAAGCGGTGATTGGTTGTGAGAATAGATTTGTGTTTATATTGTTTTAGTGCTTTCAAGCTTAGGTTGGTTTGGAACTTTGGTTGAATGTCATGAATTAGGTATTATCTTTAGGCTTGATCACCCTTTAGATAAATCCCTAATTAGAATGCTAGGATTGAGCATGTGATATGTAATAGCCCTTAGCAATTTCCAAAAGTAGTAATAGGCTAGATGGATTTGTTAGCATAAATAACCAACTAATCTAGGGTCCCATACCTTTCGGTTACACTTCCTAAGTTTGAGAGTTAGTGGCCTAAGTTCGACTTTCCTTAGTACCTCATGCTTCTCCATTATTAAATTTAAAGAGCTTGTTCTAGGTTATAGTGGAGCTATGGATATTTCTAGAGCTTGTTAGATTTATATACCTTATAGGAACTGAGGGTTTGAGAGCTTGTTCGAACCCATAAGCTGACACCATATCTAGAGCACCTTTTATCTAAATTTAAGGATCAATAGTCATCTCAGAATCTTGATGATACCTTCAACCTATTTCTTTGTGATTGCTAGATATCTTTTAGTGTTTTGACTTGTACTTGTCTTATTGATTGCATTTATTGCATCTAAGTTTGTTTAGTTCTCATTTTATCAAGGTTTGTTTTTGTTTTTTTTCTCTTTCCAACATTTTAAATAGTAATAGCAACAACTCCTTGTGGTTCGAACCTAGCTTACCCTATTACATTGTAAGGTTTAGTTAAGTATTGTTGTTTGATAGGCGGCAACAGGCTATTAATTTTTTAGCACCATTTCCAGAGAGCTAACATGTATTATTTACTGTTTCCTGTGTTATCTTTATTTTTGTTTTTACTAATCTTTATCCTACAATTCTACAAAAACATTCATCTATGAAAATTTTCTGAGGAAAATAGGGGGTTCATTACTTTCTCCACTTAACCCTTTCTCTTTTTCTCCTATCACAGGTCCTAATAGGTTTCATCGAAGTAAGTTAGCTAGCTATACACATCTTCCTGAAGGCAGTAGTTCCTTATCATTTGATGAAGAAGAGATCATGGAGCCTTATCAGCGCACCTTAAAGGAGCTTGTAGCTCACACTTTCAATCCTAGCTTGCTTTATATTAATTATTTGGACAATAAACCATAGGTTAAATTAAACGTGGACTAATTACTTGTACAATGTTTTGAGACACCAACTCATTAGGATCAGGCTACATCACTAACCCAAAAAGTTCTTAAATAAGTTCCATATTGATTCTTCAAGTATAAAGGCAATGGGAGTCATAGTGGAGAAAGTCAAGGTTAAGGCATTTTCATTTGCCTTAGCAGGTGCAACTAAGGAGTGGCTTTATAATTTCCAAGCTAGATCAATTAACACTTGGGTGTAGATGTAGCTAGTGTTCTTAGAAAAAGACTTCCCTGCTTCAAGAGCCGCTAACATAAGGAAATAGATCATTGGTATCTAATAGGATATAAGGGAGTTGTTGTATGAGTATTAGAAGTGCTTAAAAAAGCTTTGCAACAGTTGTCTAAACCACCAGATAAGTGAGAAATTTTTAATTCAATATTTCTATGAGAGTTTACTTCCTCTAGATAGGAATGATCGATGCTACGAGTGGCGGAGCTTTGGTTGATAGAACTTGAAGGATGTGAAGAACTTGATAGTAACGTTGTTGGCCAACTCTCAGTATTAGGGGAACTACAACAGTGCCTTATCCTTAACAAAGTAGGTGAAGGAAGTTTCCATTTCCAAGCTGGAGTTGGAAGTCGCAAACTTGACATCTTTTTTCCAGTAAGTAGTGATGGGCAAAAGGCCCAGAAAGGTATGTTGTATTGTGCTTTAGCTAATCATACTACAAAGGCATGTCATTCTTTGCAAGGTGAACAATTGGTTAATTTTGTTGAAGGGTTTTAAGGATAACAACGGAGGTATGATCCTTTTTCTCCCACTTACATTCCAAAGTGAAAGGATCATCCCAACTTCAGGTATGGAAACCTACAACAAGGAAGTAACTCTAACATGTGACCATTTTCTTATTAGTAATAACAAAAATACGGATTCCATGCCTTACTAGTTTTTCATCAAAACCATCTATAGTTTTAACCAAGCCTCCACCTCTATAACCACCACCACCATCACAACAATCGGGAGATATGTCTTTGAAAGAAATTGTTAATAGCTTAGCTACTAAAACTCTTAAATTCCAATAGGAAGTGAGGAGTGGTCTAAAAAATTTAGAAAACTAGGTGAGTCATCTAGCTGATGCAGTAAGCAAGCTTTAGGCTCAAAGTTCAACATGGCTGCCTGGTTAACTTGAGAAGAATCCAAGAGAAGATGCAAAAGGAGGTACAAGGACTATGATGAAAAAGGAGAAGCTAAGAGAAGAAAAGGAAATAGAGCTTACAAAGAAGAAGGAAGACAACCCTACTCAGGTAGGTACCTCACACCCTGTTGTTACTAATTAACTTTCTATTCCATTTACTTGTAGGTTAGCTAAAAATAAGTAGCAGGAGAAGGAGAAAGAGGTATTGAATGTATTTCACAAGGTGGAAGTCAATATATCTCTATCAGAAGCAATCAAGCAAGTTCTGCAATATACAATGTTTTTAAAGTATTTTTGCACCAACAAATTCATTCTGAAGGGAGATGAGAGGACTAGTATGGGTGGAAGCGTGTCCATAGTTCTTTAGAGAAATCTAGTCCCCAAGTGTAAGGATCTAGGTATTTTTAGCAACCATTACAGGATAAAAAAAACACATGGTATGAGAGATGCATTTATCTATTTTTAAAGCTATTAATCTTAGTTCATTAAAAGATACATGAATTATCATACAATTATTTAACCAGTCTAACAAATATCTTTAGGGAGTTATTGAGGATGTTTTGGTGTAGGTAATAAGCTTGTTTTTCTAAAAAAAAATTTACGTGCTAGACGTACACGAAGAGGACTCTTCTAGTCCTTCAACAATTTTGTGAGGCCAACCATTTTGAAGTCATCTTAGACGAAGATCAATACTATGTTTTAACATCTTCGATACTATGTTTTAACATCTTCGATACTATGTGTCACCCATCACATTGGTCTTTTCTTTTTATAAGAGATCTTTTGGTAGTAGCCTTAACCAACTTGATGGAGAAAGAGGCGTATGATTATTTGAAAGGGATTTTTATGTTTAGAGATGACTTAAAGGTAGAAATCATTGCCCTTAAGACTAATCTTCAGCATTTTTGGAAGGTATGTCCCTCACTTTCTAGAGTTGCTTGTTAGTAGTAATCTATTTCTACCTTCTATTGTATAAGCCATAGAATTAGATTTGAAGGCCTTACTAGCTCACCTTAAGTATGCTTATTTGGGCACACTAAAACATACCCTTCCAGTCATCATAGTAAGTGACTTTATTGAGGTGCAAAAAGAGAAGCTTGTGAGAGTGTTATGCGAGGAAAAGATGAAACAAGGATAAACCATCACAAATATCAAAGGTATTGGCCCTTCTTTGTGTATGCACAAGATTTTTAGAAGAGGGCACTACCCTAGTCGTCAAGTGCAAAGATGCCTCAACCCATCGATGATGGAGGTGGTGAAGAAGTAAGTGATGAAGTTGCTCAATCTAGGTGTCATACAGCCCTTCTCTGATTGCAAGTGGGTAAGTCCATTACAGATAGTTAAATAAAAGTTAAGTTTATAGTGGTGAAGAAAGAGAGGGGAGAGACGGTTCCAACTCGAGTATAGAATGGCTGTTGAGTTTGTATGGATTACTGCAAACTCAATGCAATGATTAGAAAGGACTATTTACCCTTTCCATTTATTGATCAGATGTTAGAGTGTCTTACTAGTCATGCTTATTATTGTTTTCTTGATGGTTATTCAGGTTATATTCAGATGGCCATTGCTTCAGAGGACCAGGAGAAGATAACTTCTACATATCTTTATGAGACCTTTGCTTATCAATGAATGCCCTTTGGCTTGTGCAACACCCCCACCATATGTTAAAGTTGCATGGTAAGTATCTTCTCTGAGTACTTAGAGACAATTAATGAATTTTTTATAGAGGACTTTACCGTATATGGGAATTCATTTGAATAATATTTAAATCACCTCATTTTGGCACTTAAAAAATGTCCTTAAAATAACCTTGTTTTTAATTTTAAAAAGTGTTATTTTACGATTTAACAAGGGATAGTTTTAAGTCATGTAATTTTTACTAAGGGTATTGAGGTAAGCAGAGCTAAGATAAACCTTGTATATTCTTTGGGTTATGTTGTGTTGGTTAGGTGACTTTAAAACTGTGGGTGATTTTGAAATGATTTTACTTTGAAAACCAACAGATTTTAAGGAAAGTGCACATATCGCAAAAGTAATAAAGAGGAGTAATTTTTCAAACTTCGAGTGTCGAACCCACAGTAAAAAATTTGCTTAACTACTAGGTTGATTGGATCACAATTATTTAGTAAAAAGCTAAATAAGTTGATTAAAAATTAGAAAATGACTTCAACTTGACTACTTTGGCTTAAACTCTTCAAAAATGTTTTTTTATTGCTTCTGAAAAATTATGAAAATTACCAAATGTGTAAATTAGCTATGGATTAGATGATTGATGATTAACTGAGTTTTAAAAAGTTTAAAGTCTGATTAAATTCCTTCACAAAATCAAAACAAAGCTCTAGTTAAGACTTTGAATTTTTCCATTTAATCTTGTATAAAGTTTGGTTATGCTTTAAAATCAAGTAAATGGGCTTTAATTTCAAGAAGGTGAGTTCTAGAAAATTAATCTCAG
>JAOXYD010038036.1:0-13840 GCA_028565735.1 Pinacopodium congolense | reverse complement strand
TATGGTATAAATATTCACTGGTTTAATTTCAATCTCATAGGTTTTGAAGGTAATACAAATATTTTCAAGTACTTAATGTATTTTTTTGATTAATGAATTATAATCAATCATCAAATATATGTAAATTGTATTATGCCTAAGATGTTAGTCTATAGACAGAAACAAGCTCTTACATCTTAAGTTCATCCATTTGTAGATAAGTCTTATATGATGGAGAACTTACTCTTAATCACGTGGCAATCTAAAATAAACTCTCTAAATTTAGTGGTACAACAACATTAAAAACTAAGGATGACTAACCTAAGTCATAATCACGCAACCTTGGACTATATAACTTAGAGAATTGAAATCATATCCTAATTGGTTAAGTTTACCTACAAAACCAATTAACCTATTGTTGCCGATAGTTTTCACCAATGACAATTACAGATCAAAAGGTAAAACCTAGTAGTTAAATTAGAAATTTCACCTAGGATAGTCAATCCTATGAGTTAATACCTGATTCATGGAATTAATTTTGAATTCTATCTTAATCCTAGCATAAATTATAATGTCCATTCAACACTCATTCTAATTTTCACAATTATCATCCATAAATCCATCAAATACCTTCAAACCTAATTAAAATTAAACTAACATACTAAAATTAACAAAAACACAATATAAAATTAAACTAAACAAATAATAAAATGCAGAAATCATAAAGTAAATAAAGATTAACAAGGCTGAAAAATAAGGATTTAACTTAAACTAACAAAAATAAAGGTTTAACAAGCATTTAATATAACTCAAATAAAATATAGGGTAAAATAAAACAAAAATAGAAAAATATAGTAATAGTAACATAAATAAACTAAAGTTCAACACCTAAACAAGTAAATCTAAGGTTTGGATATGAAACAAAAACAAAAGAGATGAAAAACAATCCTAAAACTTAAGAAAATAAAAAGAAAAGGGACTGCCCAAGAGGGAGCTTTCAATAATGACAAAAATCTACTCTCCTTCAAGTTTTTAAGCTATTTATATATGTCTTGGATGGATGCTAGGGATTTGGGGAAGTTTTATGAGCAATTTGGTCAAGTTTTCCAGTAAAAATCACAAAACACGTTGTTTTGTAAATTCCATTTAAGTCCCAGAATTGACAGCTTCTGACCCTCTTTACCTTTTCTACTCTAACTCCTTCTATACATCTCCAATAGCCATGAAATTCTTCATCATGATTTTCTTGTACCCATAAAATGTCACAACAATCTAAGCTCTGAAAGTATACCGAATACATCACTAAAATCACCTGTACCAAATTTGGTGTTCAACTAAGCTTGTCTTATTCTTTTCTTTATGCACTATTCATAGTTTGTCATATAGCCTTAAAATTTGGTATGGAACCTCATAATATGATCCTTTAAGTTCTAAAATTTATTCCACACCTCTTCTAGTTCCAATTTTTCTTCAATTTTACTTAAAACTTGACCTTTTCAACTTGTATTTATGTTCAATGATCAAATTTGCATGTAAACTCAAAAGGAGCACAAATCAAGCATTTAAATATCAAAATAAGGATGAAATAACATTGAAACTCATATGAAAATATCATAAAATATATCCCTATCAATATGGTAGAAGGTGAAGATCTAAATCTTGTAATTGATGACTTGAAGAATAATGCTAAAGCACAAGTTAACTGAAAGATTAGACCGAGATAAGGCAAAAAAAAATTACACAAGAAAACAAAAGAAACTTAACAAAAATTACATAAGAAAACAAACGAAACTAAGTTTTAAAAATCAACTAACAACAAGGAATTTAAAACATAAAAGCAATAAAAATAAAATATGAAAGATAACAAAAAATAAAAACAAACTGAACTGCCTAGGATCTACGACTCACCTTAAACTGTAGCAGATGATGGAGGTAGTGGAGGATAGAACTGCATGTATTTCTACCACCACTCTTGCTACTACGCCTATCTCTATTGCTAGACATGCTAATCCTTTTGCCTTTGACATTGTAGCTCCTCCCATCTCTCCTGCTACAGGTGTTAATACTCAGCCTACCCAGTGTCATTGATTGTTTGATAATTTCTTATCTCGAAGCGTAGAGCCTCCAACTAGGTACTAAGCTGATCATAATTCGTGGTAATAGGTGATATAATGCTTGAGAAAGGTACAACTCTAGTCTCTTTTACCTCCTCCTCATTCGGATCATTACTATCTTACAATTCCTCATTCACATCCCTCTCATCGGGGTTAGGATGGGCTCTTTTAAGATAGAGATGGCTATGTCTATGCATTACTATTCCCATTTAAATCCAAATTGTAATATTAAGGGACTATATAAGGATTGACTCTCTAAAATTTTCCTCATACATCCTTAACCCTAAACTTAAAGCTATCCTGGTGACATATGAAGAACCTGATAGGGTACCTTTCTATTTATGACTCTGGTAGGAGAAGTGAAGGGCTAAAGCTTCACCAATGTTAGAATTATAGTCATTGACCTTGCACCATAGATGAATGAGCTCCCGTACTTGAATTGTCTCAAAGATCTCCTCGGTTCCTCACATGGTAATTGGATTAGTAGATGGAGATTCCTCATAGATGGATAAGTGATTTTGGTGCTTTTAGTGACACCTACTTGAAACTCCCCTTATTCTATCTTGGACTAGAAATCTGTAGCTTGATGAGGAGTAAAGAATGCCAACTTGGCGAATTGAGTTGCAAAATCATCCTTGAGTTGACCAGGATGTATTCCCAAATGTGGAGAAAAATATTAAATGAACATAGAAAATGGCTCTCTACTAAGCTAAAATAGATTACTCCTAGACGGTTTGATGTCACCTAATATTTTTGAAACTTGAAAGTAGCCAAAAATTCACAGAATAAGTTCTTATAATCGAACTTTCTAATCTTTACAAAAACTTTCCAATCTATGGCTCTTAGGTAGTACCTAACCAAGTTTGTGATGTCTAAGCTCTCTAAGTCGTCAAATTTGAGGTACTTAATTCACTCAAATTTCAAACAAAGTAGTGTATTATAGCAGTTGAGGATCTCGAACTTAGTAAATTAAATGCTTGAGGTCTCACTTACACTATCTTCAAAAGAAGAAGCCTTGTCATGATGAGCCTTCTTTGCTTACTCTATATGAGGTATACTTCCTACAAAAGTACAAAATGGATTGATAGTGCTTGTGGATATGCCTAATAATAACAAGTAAGAAGACATCGAGACATGTGAACACATTGTCATGCTAAGTGGTGATAATCAACATGTTAAACAATAAAGCATGCAATATGTTTTATGAAGTAAGCAACGGATGATTTGAACTCATGTACACAAACCAACCTTTATCAAAGAATATGAGTGAGGTTCTCTAAATGCCAATCAAAATATAAAAATTTTATCATCATAAAAATCTATTGAGAAAGTGCTTATTAAGTAACCAAATTGCAAGGGATCTAGAACAAGATATAATATAATTGGCATAATCTTCGACCTAGCCTGCTTCAAATTCAAATATTAACCATTCCACAAGGCATAATGTATGCAAAATAATTCCAAATCATAATCTATAAGAAATTAAGCATGGGAAATTAGGTTAGGAGAAGCACAAATCATTACTAAGCTATAATTAATTCATAAAAGGAGGTAACTTAAAATTGGGCGATGAAAATATATCAAAATTCGTAATTAAATCAAACCTACATGAGAAATCAAGCAAATCAACACTGAATGTAATGGTAATGTGAAATAAAGATTATTCATAGTTAAAAACATCCTTAAATACCTTTAAACCTTCAAAAATAGAGAAACTAATCACAAATATATGTAGGAAATAGATTCAAGGACAAAACCCCAACTTATACTACAAAACACAAAAGACAAGTAAAAGAAGATGATTACCTTGTCGATTTGATGAAAACAAGTGACTTGAAATACAAAATTGATGAGTTAAGATTTGGATTTGTTGTAGAGAAGGTAGAGGATGGATGGGATATGAAGAAAAATGAGAGAAAGAAGAGAAGAAGATGAGAAATATGGGGGGTGTCGAGTTTTTTTTTTAATTTTTTAATTTTAATTCTCAAAAGGTCCTAAATTTCCCTAATACATAAAAAAAATCAACTAAAAAGAAATGAAAAACAAAACCAAAATCAAACACTTAAAAAGATGTAAAAAAAATAATTAAATGGAATTACCTAAAGAAAAATAAAAGGAATGGAAATGGATAAAAACAAACTAAAATTTAGAAAATAATCGATGGGTTGCCTCCCACAAAGCGCTTCTTTAAGGTATTTTAGTTAGACCTTAATGTTAGAAAATTATGATTATCTTTCTGAACCCATACCTTTGATAGATATCATCAGAAACTAGATGGTTTACAAAAATGCCTTATCTGCAACACCTGCCAATTAATGCCTTTCTTCACCTCCCTTAGACTGTTTGAGGAACCTTGGTAATAGGTCTTGATATGTAATCTCCTGCCTATAATAACATATTTTCGTGCCAACATAATCAAAGTACAAAATTACACATCAATAACACTTTCTATTTTCTAATCCACCTTGACACTTAGCTCCCCCTCATTTGTTATGAATTCATCCTTATCTTGATCTCTCCATTGTTGTATTGGTAGGCATAATTTCTCACTCTTGTTCTATGATAGGTATATATTTTATGATTTTTTTCATATGAGTTTCGATGTCATTTAATCCCTATTTTGATGTGTAAATGCTTGATTTGTGTTCCTTTTTTAGTTTACATGCAGATTTGATCATTAAACACAAGTACAAGTTCAAACGGCTAAGTTTAGAGTCAAATTGGAGAATAATTGAAACTACAAGACATGTGGAACCCATTTTGGAACTTATAACATCATGTTATAAAATTTCAAACCAAATTTCAAGGTCATATGATAAGCCATGAAGAGCGAACAAAAAAAAAAAAAAAGAACAACACAAGCTTAGTTGAATGTTAGATTTGGTGCAGGTGTTTTTGGTGAAGCATTAGAGGAAAATTTAAAGCTCAAATTGTTCTAAATTTTTTTTTATTGCAATAGAATCATGTGAGGAGCCTATATACCAAATTTTATGGCTATTGGAGCTCTATAGAAGGATTCATAGTAGAAAAAGCGAAGAGAGGTAGAAGCTATAAAATTTTAAGATATAAATAAGATTTGCAAAATAACATCATTTTAATGGTTTTTAAGGACAAAATTGAACAAGTTGCCCCTACCACGTCCCAAAAATCCCTAGCATCCATCCCAAACATATTTAAGGAAGATTGTGAGCCATCTTCATCGCTTTTAGGCTCCCACTTAGACAGCCATCCATGTTCTTTGTGTTTTCTTAGGTTTTTAGGTTTTTTTTCATGTCTTTCCGTCTAGTTTTGAATTTTATTGTTAGATTCAATAGTTTAGGTGTTGAATCTTGGTTTTATTTATGTTTTCTCTTTTACCTTTCTATTTTCATTGTATTTTTATTTTATTTTTATTTTTATTTCATTGGGTTATGTTAAATATGTGCAGAATGCTTGTTTTCATTAATATAATATTGTTTCTTAATTTTCTAGCCTTGTGTTCATTTATTTCTTTATGATTCCTACATTTTTAGTTGTTTTTTTTATTTTCATATTAGGTTTGTGTTATTTTCTTTATGTTAGCTTAATTTTTCTTGAGTTTAAAGATATTTTATGGATTTATGGATGATAATTGTGAGAATTGGAATGAGTCTTGAATGGGCATTATGACTTATGCTAGGATTGAGTTGGAATTTATAATTAATGCCATAAATTAGAGATTTTTTCATAAGATTGGTCATCCTAAGTGTAATTTCTAGTTCAGTTGCTAGGATTTAGCTTTTAATCCATAATTGTTATTAGTGAAATTTATAAGAGGTGATAGGTTAATTGATTTTATAGGTAAACTTAGTCGATTAGCCTAGGATTTCAATCCTCTAAGTTACATAGTTTGAGCTTATATGATTATGGCTTAGGTTAGTCATTCCCTACTGTGCTAAGGTTACTACACCATGAAATCTAAAGAATTTGTTCCAGGTTGTCACGTAATTATGGATGTTTTAGAGCTTTTTAGATTTATCTAAAATAGAGAAACTTATGACGTAAGAGTTTGTTTATGTCTATAAGATGTATCTTTAGTATAGCATAATTTATAATTTTGATGATCAATTTTAATTCATAAATCCAGATAATATCTGATACCCAACTTTCCTTTGATGTTATTTGTTTCTTATGCGTTGTGTTATTGTTTGTTTTCTTTAATTTCGTTAATTGTCGTTTAGTTCCTTCGCATCTAGGGGATTCTTTTCTTTTCTTTTCTTTTTTCCTTTACGTAACATTAGGAATAACTATTGAACATAACTAGTTCTCTATGGGATCGACCCTGACTTACCCTGCTACATAGTAAGTTAGTTAGGTAAAATTTTATCATTTGGTGAGCTCATGACAACTCTACCATTTTGCAATTAGTTCAGCTAATTGCCTTACTTGTCTTACAAATTTGTGTAGGGGAGTCTTTATGGCTTCAAATTAAGATTCTGTTGTAAATATAACCTTGATTAACAATCCTCTTAATTTGTATTCTTCTTATTGTTGAAGAAGCTGCTCAACTTGTGCTATAAAGTTGTGGATGGAGGTCGCTACACCTTCGAATCAAGCTTCTGATGTAGATATGGCTTTCATTAATAGTTCTTTGAACCTTGATTCATCTTCTTGCTGTTGATAACAATCTAATAGAGGTTGCTTAAGATAAGTTAAATCCATCTATGATATGTTGTAAGTGTTGCTCTAATGTTTAGTAAGTATCATTCCATCAATCCTCCATTTATCAACCGAACCTCCCTCTATATATTGCCATTATTAGTCTTGCCATTTATGATATTGCCAAGCTATTACACTTGACTACTTGCACCTCAAAAACTACCTTATAAAATCAATAAAAAAATTTAAAAAAATTTCATAATCAAACATAAAAAGAAAATTAAAGAAAAGAAAAAAATGATTATTCTAACAAAGAATAGAAAAAAATAGTAATGATGCGGCCCTTAGCAACAACACCAAAAATTTGATGCATGTGATACATGACTAAGATCTAATTAAAATTATCTAAGAATCAATCTCAACAAAATTATCACAACACATAACTAAATAAGTGTACTTATCATAGTGCGATATAGCTAAAGTGAGTCTAGGGTCAAATCCATAGGGATTAGAAATACTAGTAAGTTTCTATTGGAATGATCTAGTTTAACAACATGTAAAGAGATTGATTGTAAAATAATGAAAATTTAATGAACAAATAAAACTAAATTGCTTAACCAAACTCACAAAGGATAAAACTAATGATGAAGTTAAGATTCAGGTGATTAATCCCTCTAAGATGCGTATGTATTCATTGTTCATCTTGATTTAACTTAATTTCTAGATTCACTAGATCATAGATTCCCTAATGTAAATCACACTCTCTCTCGAGTTATGTAACCATATTCAAGTTAATAAACTAGGCGAAAGTTCTCTCTATCCCACTTCAATAATTGAATGCATTACCTCGCTCTATGGAACCTATTGTTTTGCTTAAGCTCACATCTAACCCAGACATCTTATGTAAACCTATCTTTAGTTCGCATATGTATTATTTATAGAGTGATTCTACAGTATGCAATGATCTAATCTTTCAATCAAACATATGAAATGAGCTCTCAATTAAGCATATACAAAATAAAGCATTGAAATTGACGTTTGCGTTCTCATAATATTTGATAAATAATGTCATTAAAACATATAAACAACTCTAATATAAAATATGGAAATTCAAAGTCAAATAAATAATAAACAATAAATACTACATCCTAGAGTTTATAAAAACCCAAATCTTGATGAAAAGTTAGTTCCTAATCATAGCTTTAATCATAAAAACAATCAACATGAAGAAAGAGAAAGAAAGGCTTATGTTGATTCAATCTTGCTCCCTGACTCCCCATTGATGGTTGATGTGAATATCTTTAATCCTTATGTTTGGAATCCTCCTTTTCCTTCAAAATTGAGTAGAGATCCTTTGGAGATGGTCTGAAACCTTAAAAACCCTTCCTTAGTGGCTCCCTTTAGTGTTTAAAGACAAGAGAGATTGAGAAAATATCACTAGAATGGTTATTTTAAAAGAGGGTTATACATGAACCTTAGCTTGGACCCATGTTCGTGGGTCTTTCCCGCTATATCCTCTGCTCTCGGATATCATGGGCATGGCTCTAGGCCACGAGTCTTATCCCTGGTCATAGTCTCTTAACAACTTTCACTTTCTTCACTTTTTTTGCTTCAACCCTTCTATACCTCTATAATGGCCATGAAATTTGATATGTAGGCTCCTCACATGATGTTCTTACACCTCATAAAATTTCATAACAATATAAGCCTTAAAAGTTAATGCATCACAAAGTTTCCTATACTAAAACTGATGCTTGTTTGAGCTTATCTTATTCTTCTCTTAATGCATCCTTCATAGCTCGTCATATGGCATTGAAAATTGGTGTGAAACTTCCTAACATTATGCTTTAAGTCCTAAAATTGATCCAATACCTCTTCTAGTTCCAAAATGCCTAAAATGCTTACCAAATCCTACAAAACTCAAAAAATCACCCTAAACAATTTCAATGCCATCTTTTCATAAATAATCCAAATACGTATCTAAATGATATGCAAATATCCCTTAAACCTTAGATAATCATTAAAAAAACATGTATAGAAAATATATAACTAATGTGATATCACTAATGTTGACATTATTTCACTGTAGTTGCAACGCTAAAGTAGCCTATACAGAAAAACATTACATCCTCTATCATTAAGGAAAGCTTTGCTGTTCAAACTCCACCTTCTAAATCTTTGGAAAAGCAAGTAAAATATACCTCTTCGAATTCTGAGGTATTAGCTCTTAATAAAATAGAGTCACAAGATGTTATCGAGATCAAAACGGAAAATAAACATCATAAGAATGAAGCTACATATTAAGAGGTTCTAGCTCTTAATAGCTTGGAGGCTTTGGCTCTAACTAGGAATAAAGAGGAAATTAAAAAAACTTGGAATAGAGCTACCATAGCTTCTTCTGGATGTAAATTCACCATAGTTCCAACAATTGCATATCCTTATACTAAGTTAATTATTAACATAATTACCTCTCCATATGAAAGGGAGATTTATGAGGAAACTAATACTATTTTGGTACACTAAAATAGTTCCCCTTCTATGCTAGGACCTGGACTACCTCCTTTAACTATCAACCAACTTGACCTTAACTTCAGTAAAAACTAAACTGGTAAGAAGTCTAGAAGTAGGAAATTTGACAACACCTCTACTTAATGAATTTTTTTATATAGAATGTAAAAGGCTTGAACAACCAAAATAAACAATAGATCTTTAAGGATTTTATTTATGTAAAGGGAACTCATTTTATTGGCTTATTGGAAACCAAAATTAAAAAAGGGCCATTTTCAAAATGGTCTTTGGTTTTAAGACAAAAATTGGATCTCTCTTAGTGATCATAATGCATACTAAAATGGGAGAATCCTCATTTCTTTTGACCACCCTCTAGTCTTCTAACTACTCTCATAGAGCTTCTCTAATAAGTTCGTCCATTGTAATATGTTTCATTTCCAGTCATAAATGGTCCTTTCAATTACTGTTGTCTATGTTGTAATTTTAGCCAACCAATGCAATAATCCTTGGATAATTGCAAGTGATTTTTACATAACTCTATATACTTCTAAGACACAAAGATCATGTTAAAAAGTCATTCAAAGAAATAATAGGTATAAAGATCTGTATAAACTTAACATGGATTATTAATTATTTCATTTAAAGAACATTGGTAGCTTCTTTACTTAAAATAATAGGCAATTAAGGAATCATTTTATACTAAAAAATAGTTGGGCGAAAGTTTTGTTAACTCTGCTTTGTTATCATCTTTTTCTTATAGCTTTGTAGATTTTAGCAACCCTCTTGCATCAGATTATACTCGCATCATCATCCAAGTTGAGGAAGCTAATGTTTAGAGGAAATCACCATTCAAGTTTTTAAACTCTCTCTTATCACATCCTAACTTCATAGTAATAGTTGTGAGAGGTTTAAAGTCTATTATGACTTGATCTCAATCCTTCACATGTCTCCAAAAGTTAAAGGTCATAAAAGCTAAACTAATCTAGTTATAAAAAAAAACTCTGGAAATCTCCTGATTAAGAGAAAGAATGATGCTTGAGACAGTCTTAGATTAAACTGTGCCAAAATCAACTAATAATTCAATCCACTGATTTAGCAATCAAAACCTAAGAAGCTACTACTTCGATGGCTTATGTTATTACACTCACTATCCTTCATGCCCAACTAAAACAAAAATCAAGGGTCCTATGTCTCCAAGATGGTGACGGGAATGAGAATTAAAGTTATTCAAACAAGGAGGAATAGGAACAAAATAATATACCTCAATGATGTAGATAGGAGGGCAATCAATGATCAGGAGGCTTTAAAATAACTAGCCTATGATCACTTTATAAAGATCCTTAGCATTGAACAACATGAAACTCCCCTTCTTATTGAACTAAGGACTCACCTATATAACTTATTCCTAAGTAAATTTACTTCAAATTTAGTCAAAGATGTTTCCTTGGAATAAATCAAGGAAAAATATTTAGTTTCTACTAAGACAAAGCTCTAGGTTTAGACGGCTTCATTGCCGAGTTTTTCCAAAGCACATAAAGCCTCATGGGAAATATGGTTCTTAATACTGTAAAGGAATTCTTCTTTAATAGTCATATCCTCACTGAACTTAATAAGCCTTACATTTGCCTTATGCATAAATTAGTCAACTCTTCGACCCTAAATGACTATAAGTCTATTGTAAGTTGCAATGTTATTTATAAATTTATAGCCAAAATCCTTGCCAATAGACTCAAAAAAGTGTTGCCTTTAGTAATCAATCCTAATCTAATTGCTTTAATATAAGGAATAAGTATAGGGGATAACATCTTGATTCTCAATAATTATTCAAAGGCTCCCACTACAAGAAGTCTACCAAAAGTTGCACATAAAAAATAGATTTCTCTAAAGCAATGGACTCTCTTAACGAGAACTTTTTGATCTCTTCCATGTAAGCTATTAGGGTCCATCCTAGATTCATCCGCTAGATAATGTTATACATAACCTCTCTTTTATATTCTATCCTAATAAATGGTAAACGTACATAACCTTTTAAAGCAACAAAAGGAATAAGATAAGGTGACCCTTTTTCATCTTACTTTTTTTTCCTTAAGCACTGAAATATTTTGTAGTTTTGCTAGGCCTAACATCTCAAAAGAGCCAGCCTTCAAATTCTACTACAAATTCAAAAAAAAACTTGGCCTCCTTAATCTCTCCTTTGCAAATGATTTATTACTTTTCTATAGTTTAACTATAGCCTTAATCAAACCCTGTTCAATCCTTTTAAGTAGTTTAAATCCTTCTCTTATTTATCATTCAATCCGATGAAAAGTTTCTTCCTCATGCCAATAAATTCCAATCTATCTATTACTTCTTTACCTATATCTAAAGGCCAAGCACTTCACTAATTTCCTTTTAAGTACCTTATAATTTTTATTTCCATAAAGATACTCACCTATTTAGCTTGCTACCCTCTCATATTATCCATTTATAGGAAGCTACATAATTGGTGTAATAAAGCTCTATCTTATGGTATAAGATTTCAACTGGCCATTTCGATGCCTAGCAACCTCCATATCTATTGGTGTTCTTGTTTTGGACCCTCCTAGGGAGGTTGTGAAAACAACTAAAATACTAATAAGGAAATTTCTATAGAGTGGCACTAATGACAAGATTAAGATCTTTAAGGTGAAATGCCCTGAAATTTTCTAGCTTAAGGAGTATGATGGCTTGGGAATTCCTTTAACCAAAATTACAATAATAAAAAAGGTCTTTGAGTTAAATGGATCCATCAATATTTTTTAAAAGGAGCTAGCATATAGAGAATTAAATCAAACTCTAACTCTTTATGGATGGTAAACTATATTTTTCTTACTAGGGACTATATTTAAGGAAAAATCAAGTATAAGATAGGTGATGAGAATGACATTTTTTTCTAGTATGACATCTTGCACAACTTTGGAACCATTTACAAACTGAAAAAGTACCTTTATTTAAAAGTTATAATCTCCCAAGCACTAAGATATATTAATTGTTAAAGATAGTAACTAGTCTGGCCTTCTCACACTTTTAAAGGGTTTAAAGACATTCTAGATAACATGCCAAACTACACTCCTGATACCTCCTACTTTGACATAATTCTTTGGCTACATGATAGTCAAGGGAATTTTACGATTTCCTTTTATAAAAAGATGCTACTAGGTCCGCTAACAAGATTACAGTGGACTCAATTAGTATAAGACTTAAGCCTTATATCATTGAATACATTCATCTTGTGGTTGGCGGTAAAGAGACTTGGAACTAAAGCACCCTTAAATTTACCATAGCTAACAAAACTTATAAGTTATATAGGAGTCATACTGTAGTAAAAGATTGTCTCTTTTTCAATTGCTATTATTCATCATAGTTATATAGCTTTATTCTTATTCTTTTTAACTTACACTATAGTTGTTTTAGCTAATCCAACATTATCGATTGGTTAGCAAATGTTAAATTTCAATATAAAGGTTATCATCAACTTTTAAAATTAGCATTTGGAGCTTTTGTATAAAAAATATGGCATAAGAGGAACAAAAGGTTGCATGGATATGGTAATGAATAGGTAGAATTCTTAGCCCATTAACTCGTGCATAAAATCCATAAGTTACTATTGCTAGGGATATAAGAAGTGCAATGACTCCTAAACTACTCTACAAATAGAGGCTTTAATATTCTCATTTCCTCGTTCATTATGATCATATAGGTCTTAATGTTATTGAAGTCTTAAAAGGATATTGAAATTTCTAATTTAAACCTACATCTATCCTCTTGGTCTCTCTTACATGAGTAGGATTATAAATATGACCCATATTGAGTATGTACTGTATAGGGCCCAAATCGATATAATTTAGGCCTTGTATCATACTGAGCCAAAATACTGATCGGTATTGGCTCTGTCGAGTTATACTAGCCAGTACCGACTAGTATTTGAAATACCCGATACGTACTGGGATTGAAACATAATTTTAAAAAATTAAAAGACTAAAATGAAAAAATTGGTAAAAAATTTTATGACATTGGTGGACTAATGTTAAGAATAGTCGACTAGTGTTGACCACTTACTTATAATTTTTAACATTTGAACATTGTTGACCTCCTAAATATATTGAAAGGCAATATACTAGGTTATAGACTTTTATATTCACCCATCAACCTGCTTATAGGTAAGTATGTGTTATATATTACCTAATTCTCTTGATGTATATCTGAATTCTACTAATATTACTAAGAAACCAAGAGGAGCAGGTAGAATTAGGGATGTCAATTGGGTGGGTCAGGTCGATTTCGGGTTGTGTCATTTTGGGTTCAAGTCATTTCGGGTTAACACCAATTCAGGTTCAGGTCAGGTCATTTCAGGTTGAAAGGATTTTGAGTTCAGGTCAGGTTAATTTTGGTTCAGGTCAATTTCAAGTCGGGTTAATTTCAGGTTAAATGGAGTTTGGGTTAGGTCAAATTCAGGTCGGGTCAACGCGGGTTGACTCGTCGGGTTAAGTAAATTTTCATACATGTATGGATAAAAAAATTTATTTTTCATTTCCCAAACTCTAAATTCTAAATAACAATATGTTTAATTAATTTTTTGAGATAATTATTCGTAATGCTTTTAA
>JAOXYD010038026.1:0-13840 GCA_028565735.1 Pinacopodium congolense | reverse complement strand
GACATAAATTCAACATTTAAACACAATATAGGGGTCATAATGCATCAAATTCTCTATCAAAATCATATCAATTTTGATCCCTATCAGGTACCCATACAAAAAATGTAAAGCATGTCCCACTACTCGCTCAATGATTTGGTCCACAAAAGGTAGAGGAAAATAGTCCTTCTTTGTGGCCAAATTCAGCTTCTTGTAATATATGTTTAGTCTCCAACTTGTGATAGTCCTAGTTGAAATTTTCTCTCCTCGGTCATTCTTTATCATCTTCATGCTTCCCTTATTTGTTACATATTGAACAGGGCTCACCCACTTACTATCTGAAATAATGTAAATGATCCCTGCATCCGAAGACTTTACCAACTCTTTTTTTACAACCCCTTATATGTTCGGGTTCAGTCTCCTGTGCCTTTCTCTTACCTTCTTACACTCTTTCTTAAGGTTAATTCTATGCATAACTACATTCACTCAGATATCAGAAATCTACCAATTTCTCCTCTTACTTGAAATCTAATTGGTTAGATATGATGATAGATAGAGTGTCATCCTCACCTAGATAGGTGTATCTAAGATAGGAAGGTAAGGGTTTCAATTCTAGTGTGGGTGGCCTCACAATGGAAGGCAATATAAGTGCATCTGTCCTCTCTAGCTTTTCTTTCCCCACCTCCTTACACAACTCTTCTTCATCCACACTTTCATCCCATTGAACTTCACTCATTTTGTTAACCTGCTCTTTAAATTCATTAACTCAATCATCTACAATGTCAATCTTCATACAAGCATTACCATTCACCAACTTCTTCAAAATTTTCATCATGATAAATTCAACCTTCTCATTGCCAATTATCAAAACCAACATCCTTTCATACACATCAAGTAATTCCCTACCAGTATTCAAATAGGGCCTACCAAAAAATCAAAGGGCAAGTTAGATGCAGATGAGAAGTTAGATGTTAGACCTTATAAGAGATTGAAAATTCTCTAACCTTAGGGTCTAGCTAAAAGATCTTAAAGAAGTGTTTTTTGGGAGGAAACCTAATTCTGAAAGTAGGATGGTGTGATTGAATAAAAGCTTGGCATGCTTTCGAATAAGATTTAGTGTGTTTCTTCAGTTTAATATGATTTGCTTTAGTTTTTGAATGTTTAAAATTCCCATTCTTGAAAATTTTAACCCACAATTCTCTTAATTTTTCTAACTAAAAATTTATGAGTAATTTGGTGATGTTTTATAGGAGAAACTCACATTTAAATATGTTAGACTGACCATCAATGGTGTCCAATACGATACCATTGATGCTTGGTCTCAATTAATTTAGGTTACTAATTTTTTAACGCAACTTTAACTTTTAATAAACCAACTTTCAGGTAAGTGGACCTATCGCATAAGTAATATAATGGAATGTTTTTAAGACTTCGAGTGTCGATCCCAATGGGAAAAATCTATAATTACTAGGCCAATTAGTTTACAATTATCTATGAAAATCCTATTGATTAATTAAAAAGCCAAGAAACACTAAATTACTTAACCAAATTCAAACAATGTAAAATGACCTCTTTAAAAAATTACCAAAAATTACTGAATTGTAAAAATTTGTTAACGATTAGGTTTTAAATGATTTAATTGAGCAATTAACAATTAAGGTGAATAAATTAGAGTATCTTTACAAATTCAAGACAAATCTATGGTTAAGACTATGTCTTTTCTCTATTAGTCCTATGTTGAAGTTTAGTCATTCATCAAATTAAGTTAATAGGCGTGAGGACTAGGAAATTTAACGCCTAGATTTTTAATCTCAAACTTAAAATTCTCACAAATAATTAAGTTTTAGTCATAGAATGATTAATTTATGTTGTTTATTAAATAATCTAATAACCTAATTTTATTTCTCAAATTTTAAATTACTTAGTAATCTTTTCTTAAGTGACTAGCTTAAAAATAGATCATTCGATCCTTCAATGAACAAAAGCTAGTCCGTTAAACATGCATAAAAGCTCAATTAACTCATTCACAATCTAATCCTCAGCTAAAAATTTAAACAACCACACATATTAACCAAAGTGCAAAAAACATGCATCTTTAGCAACATGCTTTGATTAATCACATATTAAAAAGGTAAGTAGCAAGTTTAAAGTTCAGAAAGCACCCAAGAGAAAACTCCTAAATGGTTTACAGGTTTTATGATATAATTTTAGCCCTAAAAAAATTCAAATATGTCAATCAGTCCTCGAGAAAATGAAAGAATGTAAAGATATGTAAGTTAAAGCACAATACTTTGATTAATCATAAAAATAGAGCATAATATAAAGAAATCTGAGTTAGAAACCCACCTAAGATGATCTTTAATCTCAGATATTTGTTTTAATAAAAAACCACCTAAGATGATCTTTAATCTCATATATGTGTTTCAAAACCACCTAAGTTGATCTTTAATTCTAAATAAGTGTTTTAAAAATAAGCTCAAATGATTGGTAACTCAGAAATCATCTCAAAATCGAAGATACAAGTAATTAAAGATGAAGAACACTAAGAAGGTTAAGGAAGAGCTAAGGAAAAACTGTAGAGAAAATTTCGAATATGATCCCTCTTAATTATGGTTTGTCTCACTATTATTTTACAACTTCAGAAGCTTAAGGATAGCTCCCTTTGTCCTTACTATCCAAGGCTTTAATTACAATTCTTACTTCAGTCAGAATTATGGAGATTTAGTCAAGATTTGTGTATGTACAACTATAATGGTGGGTTGACTTGGAGCTAAATGGTAATGTAAAAGGATGGTTTAACCACTGTTGTCCTATTGTAGAATCCTTTAATGCAGGTGCTTGGAGACCTCAAAGTAGGCCGGCAAGTCTTGAAAAGTGATCCTTTTGCTTTCTTTTTGCGTAATTCTCCAATTAATCACAATTTTTGGCAAATTCAATATTTTAAAATGACAATTAAACACGTAAGCATCGAATTAGGGGTCAAACACATAACAAAAATCCATTGAAATCATAATCAATTTAACCATTGACAATTCCTTCCCAATTAAGTACTTGCTTGTCCCCAAGCAAACAAAATCATCATCCATTTCAAAATAAAATATAACCATAGGAAATAACTCAAATTCTTCGTGTACAATCATTGGATGATTTTCCTTCTTTGTTCAATCATCAAGCAAATTATCAAGATGTCATAACAAGAATTAATCATGTTGATTAACAAGTGAATTTAAATAACTTGTGCTTCTTTAAATTTCAACCTAAATTACAAAAATTATTTCTCAATATAAAATTAATATACCCAAGTAAAATGAACTACCAATTAAAAAAATTCATATATTTTATTTATTAATGTCATAAAAACACAGAAGTATGTTTTAGAAACTTGGTTGAGATATCATTTGGTCTTTTTAAGTGAAAGTGAACACCTTGTCATGAACACTTCCAATTTCTCAACTAAATCGCATCATGTCAATTGGTTGGTAGCAACACTCAATAACTTTAACTTTTTTATCAGTTAAAAGTTGAGAACGTGATTTTATTTACTCACTTATTAATACTTTTTCTTCTTATTATTTAATTTTCTTTTCAATTAAAATAAGACAATGAAAAATTTTGAAAAGAAGGAACAAATTACTTGTGAATACACATTTTACATAAAGAAAATAAAAATTATCTTTAAGTTTTTAATTATCCAAAAACATGAAGAAATCAAATTCTTTTGTTAATTAACATGATTATTGACTAATATAACATCTTAAAAGTAATAATCGCAATTAAATGGAAAAATGTGTCAATGAAAAGCCAAAATTTTTACAAAATAATATGTTATAAAGAAAAAGATAACAAAATGATATGTTATAAGACAAGAAAAACTTAAGTTTGATCACAAGACAAATCCCTCGCCTACACTTAAGTTGAACAGTCCCCAATGTCCATAAGTTGAAAATAAAGCATAAAATGTGAGAGAAATCATAAATAATGCACCCATAAGATATGACTGTGATGAAGCTCCGTTGATGAGATTACAGTGATTGAAACCACATAAAAAGATAAAAAACAAGATACAAAAACTAAACCCAAATAAGCTCCTCTATCATAAATATAAGATCAAAGTACAACCAAGGAGCTAAAATACAACTAAAAGGAAATATCAAAGCATGAAAAAAAAAACAACCAAAATTACGAAACATAAGGAAATGGTATATAAGAACAATAAGATGAAAATAGACTAAAATTAATTAACAAAAGCAAGCATCCTAAGATAATCTAAAAGGAGCTATAGACTTGGGATATCTCAATCTTAGGCTCTCTGATGTTCCTTGAGTTGCTCCATATGATCCAGATGCTCATGAATAGCTTCCATACCCAAATGGATCTTAGAATGAACCTTACAATGACGTTTTGAGATCTCATAAGATGAGGCTCTAGCCTTAATAGAATAGTTATAAGGCCAGTTTGAGGGATATCCATAGGAGGAGGCTCGAAAGCAAGTAAAGTTGGAGGTGGAAGATGGACACTCAGTGTTGCATCGGAGGAAGTCTCACCCATAACCTCCTTCAGTGCAATAGGAGGAACATAAGGAATGGTGGGATTATTAGTACTCTCACCCTCCTACAATTTGTGTCACTATCCTTGAACATGGGTGTACTTCCATAGCTTAAGTGTGGAATAGGTAATCTAAGTATCACTTAGTCTATCCTCTGGCACCTCAGAACTAAGAGAAACTCCTACTACTTGGAAGATTAGAGTCAAGAGACAAGGAAAGTATAAGTTCTTACCCAGTTTTTGCATCCGAATAACCTCTCACAAAGTAGTAAGGATAAATCCAGCCAGTGGTAAGTGTTGAATGGAATATGTACCATGCAGCATCATATACAAAATATATGCAACACTAATCCTTACATCATGAAGTCGACTAGCCCTAGGTGCCATATTAGCACTAAATAATACCATAAAGAGATGCTCCCTAATCCCTAAAGTTTAGCCGTAAATGCTCGAGAGGTTCTCCTAACTAATCCTAGGGCATCTTAGGGTGTAGCAATAGAAAAACTGTAACCAAATCGCCATTAAAAGTACCTCTAGTTCACAAATACGCATCACTATCATGTGGGACTATTAAGAAATCTAAAATAAAGCCATGAGTGAGGTGAACATGAGAACCTCTCATAATACTTCAAATCTCATTGTTTTTAGATCCTTCTCTTTGATGTTCATGAATAACTCGTTAACCAGTGCCAAATAAAATGGCCTAGAAAGAGTAAGTATGATAGTTGTGTTTTTAGTCTTTGTTTTTTTCTTGTTTATCCATTTTGAATTACTTGTTTTGATGTGTTTAGGATTAAATTTTATTTATTTGGTGTTTTTTTAATTTTATGTGCTAAATTTAATTATTGATTTTAGGGTAGAATTCGATTTTATTGGTGCATTTAGTTATTGTGTAGGATGACAGGAAACTTGCAAGAAAGCTGGAAGCAGAAATATAACATAAAAAGGATGCGTGGCATACTTTCACCACTCCCATTAAGGTTCATCTAATTTAGCTAGTTCTTCTTCATTGTCCCAAGCTTTATTCCATGCATGTCCAGCTTCATTCCATGCATGTCAAGGTGATGTCATTCGACCAAGCTTCATTGTCCAGCTTTTGGCCATGCCTGACTTTAGAAAGAAAGTGGCCTTGGAAATTTGGCCATACAGGTGGGATTCATTCAGTTAAACATAACTCAATCCACATCAAGTGGCCTTTCATTTAGCCATGCCATGTCATGCATATCTAGCCTTTGACCGTGAATATCACTTGGAGTAAGCCTTCATCTATGCACGTCTAAGTGGCCTTGTAACATTCAACCAACCTGCAAATGAATTCACGACCAAGTGGAATTTAACATTGGGGCAAGCTTTATTCCATGCAAGTATAGGCCACGTCAAGATAATCATTCTTTATTCCATTCTCCAAAGGCATGGTGGAGTCCAAGTATAGGCCACGTGCCACTTCACATCTTTTTTATTATTTAAATGGCACCTCCTAGTGAGACATTTTTACTTGACATTTCCTTTACACAGTGTTTTTGCATGAGTTTTAAGAGACATTTAAAAGGGGCATAGAAAACCTAGAAGGAAGAAAAAAAGAGAGCATAGCCACTGTTGAAAGACTTTTCCTCCACACAAAGAAACAAGCTTTAAGATCTGAAAGGTTGGAATCGAGATTGATCATTAAGAGCTCTCATAAACACTTCCATTTTCCTGATTTTTAGATACAAAAGGGAAGACAGCTACCATTATGTTTGTTTAATTTTTTCTTAATATGTTTTATATTTTGGAGAATGTGGATATGCTGAACTTATTCCTATTATGAGTGGCTAAATAAGTTTTTAGGAAGTGTTGATTGAACTATTTGTGAAATCTGGTTATTGATTCATTGTTACAATTGATTATGATATTTATTGAACTTAAACCTTGCAACAAATCAAGAGAGTGAGATTGGTAATATGTGTTAAATGTACATCGAGAGTTGGCATTTAATACACCTATAGATAATAAGTGTATTGATTTATTACAAATATATTTCAATGGATTAATATAGAGTCTTTCGGATCACTTCACATCTAGTTAAAATTTTAAGAAATGCTTAGCATATCATGAAATCTCAAATTTAATCCTAATTTATTTAACTAGTGATATTTAGTAGCACCATGAAAGAGGATAACAAAAATATTAGGGAATCTAAGGCCAAGCATAAATTGAATAAATCAAACAAGAGGTAAACAAATAAGGATAATAATAATTCCTATGATTCAATCTTGATTTCTTTAAGTTTCAGTTTACAATTTTGACATTGGTTGCGTTTCTTACTTTTATCTTTAGTTTGCTTTCATTCTATTTATCCTATTAAATTTTCTTCAATCAGTTCTTTAAACAAAGTGTAAGTCAAATTAATAAGGTGACTACATTCAATCTTTATGGGGAGATATCTTCTTTTGGTATAAAACATGTTAAGTTTTGCAACAAACAAGTTTTTGGTGCCATTACTAGAGGTTGTTTGTTTAACATCTTATGTACTTTGGGTGACTTTGATTTAAGAGTTTTTGATACTTTTTCTTGTGTTTTTCTAGGTGCGTGAACACATGGAGCATGAGAAGGTTTAATAAGCTTAATGATGAAGAGTTTTCAAACATTATAAGGCTCGAAAGAGAGTTAAGAAGAGTGAAGTGCCAAGACACTATACGAAGGAATATGGCAGAAGAAGAACATGGAGGTGCTGAAAGGACTTTGATGGACTTTATGGGGCTAGGTTTCAGTCCTCAAGGAACTGCATGACCTACAGTTCAAGAAAACACCTTTGAGATAAAGTCGACATTCCTCATCATACTTCAGAGCAGCTTCCAATTTTATGAGTTGTCAAATGAAGATCCCAATATCCATATTGCTAATTTTCTAAAGATTTGTGACACCTTTCAATTTAATAGGATGTATGATGATGTTGTGATGATGAGATTGTTCCCTTTTATCTTAAGGGATCGGACAAATGCTTGGTATAATTCACTCAATTCAGTTCAGATCACTACGTAGGAGCAGCTAACCTAAGCTTTTCTTACTAAGTACTTCCCCTTGACCAAGACTACAAGGAACATAAGGGAGATCACGAATTTTCAACAAAGTCATGATGGAAGTCATTGTATGAAGCCTAGGATAGATGTAAGGAATTATAGAGCAGCTGCTCCCACCATAACTTTCTAAGGGAGTTCCTTTTGCAAACATTCTATAGTGAGGTCAATCAGAGCATAAGAGAAACCATAGATGCAGCTACAAGAGGGTCTTTGATAAGAAAAACTATAATTGTGGCTCATGACCTATTAGAAGAATTGGCGAGGAATAGTTGCATGTGATCTAATGAGAGAAGTAGACAAGGTTCCAATGAGTAAAAAGGTATTATCCCAATTGATTAAGTGACAGCTTTATAAGTATATATTATAGCCCTTACCAAGCAATTGAGCAATATATAAGGACCCTCTTCATCTACAATGAAGGCCATGCTATATCAATATGAGCTTTGTAGCCAAGATAACTATGGAACAATAGAATGTTTCTTGTTAAGAGCTAGTGGCATTGATCAAGTAAATTATGTGAGCTAATTGCAGAGAGGTAACCATCCTGATTCCTATACTTACAATCTTTAATGGAAAACCATCCAAAGTTTTCCTGGAATACTAATAATGCAGGTAGCCAAGTGAGAGTATAAGGACCTCCCAAATTTCAACAAGATCAATTTGGGTCTTTAGAGAGTAAAATGGATAAAATTGTGGACATGATGAGCGCTAAATTTGCAAGCCAAGAAGAGATTTAGAGGAGGCTAGAGGCAAAGTTTGACCAGAACGTGAAGAACTATGCTTTATCCATCCATAACATGGAGGTAAAGGTAGGTCAACTTGCTAAAGCTTTATCTTCTAGAAATTCAAGAAGCCTACCAAGCCATATCAAAGCCAACCTAAGCAAATAACGTAAAGCTATTAAACTTAGGAGTGGTAAGTAATTAGAGGGGTCAAGTGGGCAAAAGGATAGCCTGACAAATGAGAAAGGCAGGGAGATAGAGGAAGACAAGGTAGAACAGAAAGAAAAAGAGAAGCCATATGTGCCACCACCACTATATAAGCCGAAAATTCCATATCCACAATGGGTGAGACAACATTAAATAGATACTCAATTCTCCAAATTCTTGGAGAAGTTGAAGAAGCTTCAAATAAATTTATCCTTGGTAGAGGCACTATAGTGTATGCCTAAGTATGCAAAGTTTCAAAGGACATATTGTTGCAGAAATGCACTTGGAAGGATAAGCAAATTGTTACCTTGATGGAGAATTGTAGAATTATCATCTCATGTACAATGCCTTTTAAACTACAAGATCCAGGGAGTTTATTATTACATGTGTTAGTGATTTTTAATTTTCCAAAAGCTAATGTGATTTAGGTGCAAGTATTATCTTGATGCCTTTGCCTATTTACAGGAAATTAGGATTAGGAGACATGAAGCCAACATCCATGCTCATTCAACTTATGGATCAATATATCAAGTGACCATATGGTGTAGTAGTTTTGGTAAAGTGGACAAATTTATAATTCTTATTGATTTTGTTGTGTTTGGTTTTGAAGCAGATAGAATCGTCCATTGCTTTTAGGTAGGCATTTTATGAATATTGGTAGGGGGTATTAGTTGACATACATGAAGGAAAACTAGTTTTGAGAATTGGTAATGAGAAAGTTGAGTTTAATATGACTAAATCTTTGAAGAATCCGATGGATGGTAACGCATGTATAAAGATTGATATTATGGATGAGTGTATGAAAGAAGTTGAGAAGGAAGGTGAGGAAGTGATTGAAGTGCATAGGGATGAGAGTGTGGAGCATGAAGAGCTATGTGAGGAGGTTGAGAAAGAAAAACTAGAGAGAATGGATGCTCCCATACCGCCCTCTATTATTAAGCCATCCACACTAGAATTGAAACCCTTACCTTCCCACATTAGATATAACTTTCTAGGTAAGGACCATACCCTACTCATCATCATATCCAACCAATTATATTTTGAGCAAGATAAAAAAGTAATAGAGACTATTTAGAGGAGGATGAGAGTAATGAGGTGGAAAATTTCTGATATCAGGGGGATTAGGCCTGGTATGGTGATGTATAAGATCAATCTTAAAGAATGATACAAGATGGTTAGGGAAAGGAAAAGATGATTGAATCTATACATGCAAGATGTTGTGAAGAAGGAACTGGTGAAGCTTTTCATTACAAGTATTATATACCCTATTTTGGATAATGAGTGGGTTGATCCAGTGCAAGTTGTGCTTAAGAAGGTAGGCATGATGGTGATAGAGAATGAAAAAGGTGAAAAGATTTTTGCTAGGACCATCACAAGTTGGAGAGTGTACATTGGCTATACGAAGCTCAATTTGGCCATCAAGAAAGACCATTTCCCTTTACCTTTAGTGGACCAAATGGTTGAGAAAGTGGCTGGGCATGCTTTTTATTGTTTCCTTGATGGATTTTTAGGGTACAATCAGGTTTTCATATACTTAAAGGACTAAGACAAGACCACCTTCAATTGCCTTTATGGAACTTTTGCCAATAGGAGGATGCCTTTTGGTGTATGTAATGCACCTGCCACATTACAAAGGTGCATGATAGCCATCTTTGCTTATATGAATGAGGACTTCATAAAGATATTTTGGATGAATTTTTTGTTTTTGGAGACTCTTTGGATCACTACTTATTTAATTTGGATAGAGTGTTTCAAAGATGTGAGGAGTCTCAATTAGCCTGGAACTAGGAGAAGTGTCATTTCATGGTCTAAGAGAGAATTGTATCAGGTTATAAGATCTCATAAAAGGGGATTAAGGTAGACCGAGCAAAAACTGAAGTGATTGAGAAGCTCCCACCTCCCACCAACATCAACGACATCCTAGCATTCCTTGGTGATGCAAGGTTCTATAGACTGTTTGTTAAGGACTTTTCTCTTGTTGCTAGACCCTTAACTCACTTGCTAGTTAACGATGTGCCTTTTGAGTTTAAAGATGATTATTTAGCTATTTCTGAAAGGTTAAAGAAACCAATTATAGCAACCCCTATCTTGACATCATCAGATTAGTTGTGTACTTAGACAACAGAAGGAGAAGAAGGTAAATGTAATTTACTACGTCAGTAAGACCTTGACGAGAGAAAAAACTAAATTACACCACAACAAAGAAATAGTTTCTTATGGTGGTAGAAAGAGTTTTGTGCAATGGTATTTGCTTGTGATATTTTTCATTCTTATCTTTTAGGCTAAAAAATTATTATTTTTATAGATTATGTTACGCTGCACTGTATTTTTGCAAAGAAAGGTGCTAAGGTTAGTCTCATATGATGGGTGCTTTGACAAGAATGATTTTTATTATATCGTTGAATGTGAATTCATATAATTTCATTTCTATTGTATGTTAAAAAAATACATAAATCGTGTTATATTTTGTTTAATGAACATGTTATTGCCTTTTCGATAAATTTTCCCTTTTAAAATGTTTTTACAAGACAAATGGTGTAAAATAGTGAAGCTTGCTCTTGTAAAATAGTAATGACATTTTGAAGCTTTACATACATCATTAAGGTAACTTAATGATGCTTTTATTTCTCCTTAAAAGTGTAGTACTTGGAGATTCAATAATTCATGAAAAGGTAGTTGAAAAATGTGCTTAATGAAGCCCAAAATGACATGGATAGGAGTTCTTAAAAGCTGATAAAAAATAACATCAATTGGAGCAATATTTAGGAGCAAAAATATATCACTTAGAGCTATCCAAACCAAGCCCATGGATAGTCATTTGGAGGACCAAAATGCAGCCAAAAAAAATGTCCAATGGCTATCCAAAAGGGCAGTCCATTGGCCTTACAAGCAAGCCAAAGTACAACCCACAAGGCCTTCATTTATCCTGAAAAATTCAGTAGCCTATTGGATATGAAAGGGAGAGAAAAAAACGTCATATGAGAGGGGTATCTCTTTATTTGGAAGAAAAGGCAACCCTAGTTCAAGAGGATATGGAGTGGTGGCACAAAAGGTTGGATAAAAACTAGCTAGAAAGAAACCATAAGGAAGAGACATTTGACTTAAAATTCAAAGAAAAAGTTGGCTACATATGAAGACAAGAGTAGTTCTACACCATTTTTTCGGACAACATCAAGTTTAGTTAAGAAGCTTGGAGTTCCCTTAGTCAAGCATTTTAGCTACAACATCTCGATTGGAGGAGGAAGAAGATGAAAATCTTGGAGGATTGTCCACCTTAAGGAGTCAGCTACACGTTACACTTGAAGAGAAGCTATATAAAATTCATTGGAGTTAGCCGAATACATCATCAAGTGAGAGCTTCCCTTGCTCAATAATTTCGTATCCATGCTCTCCAACATTCTTAAGAGAGAACAAACCCCCATCTTGATGATTCTTCCTTGATTTTTGTTAAAATGGACGGCTGAAAAGTTTATCTCTAAAGAACAAAAATCAGTTGCAACATTTTAACTTCACTTCGAAGTTTTCTTGTTCAAAAATGGTAGCTTCACTTTGGTTTTTCTTGGTTAATTAAGTTAGCTGTTGATGGAGGAAATTTCCCATGGTCTTCAACGTGTTTTTAAGCTTTTTTCATGCATTTTGTTTTTTTATGTCTTTGCCGTATCTCTTATTTTGTTTTACACCTTCCATTAGCTTATAGTTAATCCTTTCCATTTTGATTGTTTGTTGCCTAGGCAAATTGCTTGATTTTAGTCTATGCTTTTAGTTAACGTATTTAACGTTTTCTTATGCAATTACATTTGAGTTTGATGTTATTAGTTTTTTCCTTTATCAATCTTAATTTAGATGAAGTTTATTCCATGTTCTTTCATTTATTTTCAATGGTCTTAGTTAATCCAAGTTTGCTAGTTTATATTCATGTATTTTCTTAGGTTTTAATTCATTTAGTTTCAGTTTTTATTGAATTTATAATTGCTATAATTTTTTTGGAAAGTTAGTTTAAGTTTTTTTTAGTCAAGTTTTAGTTTATTAAGTAATAGATGAAGTAATATGTGTTGGTGTTAGTTTAAATGTTGATTTGTGTCTTTCTTTTAGTGCTTTTAATTTTCCAACCCTTAGTTTTAATTAATTAATTATGTTTTGTATTTGTTTCATTTTTTACTTAATTTAATTATGTTTAGCTAGTGTATTAGGGGCTTGAAGGTATAGGAAGGATTAAGGAAAATTAATTGTGAGAATAGAATTTTCTTTGAATTAATTTGTTTTCTTAAGCCTAGGTTGGTTTGGAACTTTAGTTAAATTTCATGAATTAGATTTTATCTTTAGGCTTCACCATCCTTTAGGTAATTCCATAATCCTAAAGCTAAGATTGATCATGTGATACATAATGTCCTTAGCGATTTCTGAAAGTAGCAATAGGTTAGTTGGTTTTGTTAGGATACTTAATTAACTAATCTATGGTTCCATTCATTTAGGTTACATTATCCGAGCTTGTGAGTTAGTGACCTAAGTTAGTCTTTCCATAGTATGTAAGGTTTCTTCTCAATTAATTCTAAAGCTCTTATTCTAGGTTATAGTGAAGATAAGGGTATTTCTCGACTTTGCTAGATTTACCTAAGTTAGAGGAACTAAAGGTTTGAGAGATTCTTTGAACCCGTAGGTAACACCATAGCTAGAGATCATTTTATCTAGATTCAAGGATAAATAGTTATCTTAGAATCCTGACTATACCTTCGAATCATTTCTTTATTATTATTATTAGTCTTTTCTTGCTATATTTTATTTTGTGTTTATTTTAGTTTCTTTAACTTCCATCATTTCAGGGGTTTTTGTTTTACTTTTCTGTGCAACATTATAGATAGTAGTTCACCCTAGCTCCCTGATGATTTTACCCTGACTCAGCTTAGCTCCCTGATGATTTTATTATTGGTAACTTACGACAAGATCATAAAATTTTTTGCGCAGTTGTCATGGAGTTAGCGCATGTTAATTGTTATTTCTTGTGTTATCTTTGTTTTTATTTTTGTCGATATTTTTTCATCTTTGATAACTTTTTGTTTCTTTTTAATATCCTTTTAATGATGATTTTTGTAATAACCCACCCTCATAAGACACATACCCGACATTCTAAGGAATATCTGAGTACATACCCTACAAAGGTGGCATGTCAGAGCAATCAAAACAATTCACATGGCATCATTAACAATATATCCATATCACAAGAGATTTTGAAAACCATCCAAAAGACCATTTGAAGGTCAAACTTCTATTTCATTTCCCAAAACAAAGTTGTACAATGTAACTTTACAAAGCCAAAAGATATCTGTTTAC
>JAOXYD010038017.1:0-13840 GCA_028565735.1 Pinacopodium congolense | reverse complement strand
AACGTGACGAAAGGCAAGTGCACCTATCGAACAAGTAATAAAGTGGAGTAATTTTCAGACTCCAAGTGTCGAACCCATGGGAAAAAATGTAGTATTTGTAAGTTAATTACCAGATTAAATAGATTAAAATTATCTAGGAAATTCTAAATTAATTTAAAAAGATGAAAAGATAAAATTACTAAACTAACCTAGTTTTACTTCAAACCTTATAATTTGGAATTATAAAAAAGATTTATAAAATTACTAAAAATTATAAATTTGTGGAATTCAACTATTGATAAGTGATTAATGAATTACTTGAGCTTAAAAACAAATTTAAAGCTAGATTAGAGTTAATTCACGAATTAAAGACAAAGCTATGGATAAGATTTATGTCTTTTCTCCATTAAACATAGTTTAAAGTTTGGTTATGCCTTAAATCTAGCCAATTGGCTTTAATTTCAAGAAGGTGAGTTCTGGAATTTTAATCTCAAATCTTTACTCTCACAAAAAATCAAGGTTTTATCATGTAAGAATTGATTTATATTGTTTATTGATTTTTCCAACAACCTAAGTAGATTTCTCGGATCTTAAATTATCTTTTACTATAATCTTAGTTGATCAGGCCAAAATCAGAGCGGTAAGATCTTCAATAAATAAAATTAGACCTTATTAGATGTATTTAAACTCTCCTAAAACATTAAAACATAAATTCGAAGCTGGAAAATTGATTTAAGCACACACAATAATCAAAACATAGAAAACAAACATCTTAAGCCACATACTTTGATAGATTAACAAATATAAGTTGAAATAAGTAGTTTAGAAGTTACAAAACATGTTTAGAAAGCTTATGGACAAGTCTGAAACTTCTTAACATGATCTGGACATCAACAAAGATTGGAAATCCACGAGATCTTCCAAGAAAATCAAAGAACATTGAAGAATATATACATAAGAACATGAACTTTGATTAATATGGAAAATAGGATAAAATAAGTAATAATTTGAAGTAGGAAACCCCATATGATGGTTTAGAAACTTTAATACACTTCTTACCTTCAATCTCCAACAAAAAGCAACTCAAAATACATAATATAACTCGAATTACAAGTGATTGAAGCTTAAAACATCTAAGAAAATCTAAGAGTGAAGGAAGAGCTTCTCCATCGAAGGTTAGATCTGAAATTACTAAGTTAATTTTTGTTTTTTTTTCCTTATTGTATATAGATCTTCAACCTCCCACATGTGCTAGCTGACAAAGGGCATAGGGTCGACACATGGTTTAGCCGCAATTGTGGTGATATGTAGTTGATATTGTTGACTAATCCTATAACAACGGGCTGCATAGATGTATAATGGTGGGTGATAGGGTGCCGTTGAGGGTCAAATTCTATCTCTATAATGGCACCTTGATCATCCTTTAAGGTCACCCTGTAAAGGTGTCGTTGCTAAATTGATTTAAGGTGAATTCTTCTCCTTTTTGCTCCAATCTTCATCATTAAGCTCCATCCTGTAAATTAGACATAAGAAGACATAAATTTAACAATTAAGCACTGAATTAGGTTTAAATTAACATCAAATATGATCTAAAAAGACTATAGATTTAACCTCTAACAACTCCCCTACACTTAAGCATTTGCTTGTTTTCAAGCAAATTAATTCATCATCAGTTTCATAATAGGATATAAATATAGGAAAAATCAATTCAAAATTAAAACTGTAATTTTGATGCTTGATCCTTCAAAAATATTAACGCATGGAAATTTTATAAGATTAATAAATTATATCAAATAAAAATGCATTTAAATCATTTCATTCTTTTTCAAGCTTCAACCTAAATCTAGAAATCAATTCCACATGTAAAATGTAAATAAACTGAGTTTAATGTACCATATTTTTGAAACTTCCACATCCTTTAAAGTAGAAATTAAAAAAAATGAATTAATCACCTAATTAATTAAATTCATAAGCAGATTAGTTGAGAGATCACTTTAGTCTTTTTACACGAATGTAAACATTTTGTCATGAACAACCCCCGGTTACTCAAATATGTCACAATAACTTGGTCGACTATTAGTCCTATCCATAACTTAAAATCTCATATACATATATATTTATTCTGTTTCTTTTCTTTTTCTTTTTCATTTTCAATTTTTTTATACACACATACATAAGAATAGAAATAAGAGGAGTGGTTCTACTTACTCATTTAATTAATTAAGCAATTCTTTTTTTTCTTTTTGGGGTTAATTCCGGTTCTTTTTCTTTGAACGAGGTTAATGTATTAAAAGAAGTTGCAAAATTACTCAAAGAGTCACATTTTATATGTGGAATATCATTCTGATCATTAGGTATCTACCTTCCAAATTATGAAATGAATTCAAGGCATTTAGTTATTAACAGTCAAAATTATTCAGATAACATTTCAAATTGCCAAAATAATTGAATTCAAATGATAGTATGAATAATAAAAAGAGCAAAATTGAAAAATTTTGCACAATTTATAGACTATGATGAAATCCATGATAAATCAAATTACTATCAAACAACCAAAACCCAAGTGATAATATGATAATATCCTTCCCCCACTCTTAAACTAAACATTGTCCTTAATGTTTAAAATAGAAAATGAAAAGCATAATGTAGGAGATAAGAGAAAGAAATACACCCGTTTAATATAGATTAAAAGATCAATTGGTGTAATTGAATGAACATGTAGGAAATAAAATCACAAGAAAACAACATAGAAAATAGCTAAAAGAAGCTCCATTCATATAAATATGGAAGTCAAATATGTCAAGGAGCAACATAAATAAAAAACAATCATCAGATCTAACTGAAAAACAACAGAAACCTATACTACTAAGGTGAAACAATTGAAAACACTAAAACAACTAAAACAAAAATGAATAATCAAAATAACTAAAAAGAAGGGTCATGGCATCCTTGTAACACTGATAATCCTTAAGACTCTGAACTCGAGTAGTCAACTCATCGACTTGATGCTGAACACCATCAAATCGATGAGACATCTCCAAAAATAGGGAAGATTGAAACTCTGAAAGCTCAGAAGTAATATGACCCTTCATGTTAATTAGGTAAAGTATCATGGCAACCTGAGGATTATTTGAAGCAGGTGGTGGGGGTGGAATTGAATTAGTAGTAGTAGGCGAGTCTAGGCAAAGACTTGGAGTGACCTCAGATGAAGCCTCACCCATATCCTCATGAATCTCAAGTTGTGCAGCATCATCAAGTGGATCCTCACCCTCATGAAGTCGTCGCTAATGGCCTCCCTGATATGTGAAGCGCCACAGCTTAAGAACACTTGCATTAATGATGTTATGACGAGTATAATCGTCAGGCTATAAAGAGTCTAAAGGAGCTCCCGCATCTCGAAATATCCTCGCAAGCAAGTAAGGAAAACAGAAGTTCTTGCTAGGCCTCTTAAGCTTCACCAAATCCCTCATAGGCAAGATAATAAACCCAGCTAATGGTAATCCTTAGATGGTACCTAATCCATGTAACATCTTATATAGCAGGTACACAAAAATATCCCTAGCCTTAACAAAAATATCACCCTCATCTGGTACTCCTAACAAGGCAGCTATAGATGCACGAGTTATATGGATAGGAATACCTCGTACCCTTGAATGTATCTCGATCGTATCGGTCTCGTCCTTATCTTTCATGTTCTAAAAAAACTCCCAAACCAAATCTAGGTAGTATGGACCAGCAAATGTAATCATGGACTCCCATCCTAAGTTCTGAAAGCCACCAAATATGTCAAAATAAGTTTCCACATCTGAATGGATTGGTCACTTAACGATGAAGTTGTTCTTCCTATGAGCTTCGAACTAGTCAAAGTTCTCTTGACTTGCGAATCTGATCGGTTCAAAAGCTAATCTCTTCATCCTAGGCTCCATTTGATTTGAAACTATTTAATAAACAGACACAAACAAGTTGAAAAATGGTAAGAATAAAAAAATTATCCGGCGATGCTCGCCGGAATATTCCCTTTAACTGGAATATTCTCAATTTTTTTACGACGATAAAATTGAATGAAATTGGTGCCAAAAGAAAGCTAATTAAATTTCTAACACAATGATACCAAAATCTAAACAAATAGATGCCTATATTGAGAGAAAATTGAAAAAGAATATCTTCAATGGAGAAAATGATCCAGATTTTACAGAGGCGATTCTAAAAAAATTGTTGATTTTCACAATAAACTAATGACAGATTCTTGTAGAGAGAAGAAAATGTGACAAATGGATACCAAGAATGTCCAATTTGGTTAAGAAATGAGAGAGATACGAGGATTTGAAGGAAAAGGGGTGAAAAGAGGGTTTGGAAGTTAGAGAAGTTGAAGATGATAAATAGTAAAATTGGGTCGTTTTATTGCTTGATTCGACCTTCAACGGCACCTTGTTCATCCTATAATTGCGCATCATTTTATTTCCTGATTCGACCTTTAACGACACCCTGTTCATCCTATAATCGCACCATTATATGATGAATAACCTGCTGTTGACGGTCCAGATTTGAAGGCACCAATGGTAGCTTAATCATCCTTTAGCGGTGGGCTTATAGACCACGGTTATAGGTCTTTTTACACTTGTTAAAGCCCAATTATAATCCAATTTTACTTCAAAATCCTTCCAAACTCAAGTCCTAATAACATGGATTGGATTCTTCATCAAATAGTTTAGATTTCAACCTAAAAACACTCTTAAAACCAAATCAAACATATCAAACTAAGGATAAACTAAGGAAAACACACTAAACTTAATTTAAACACACTTAAAAGGCTTCAACACATTTATTTTGAATTAAAGTACACTAAATTCAAATCAACAGAATTGAAATTAAGATTGGGTTTCCTCTTAACAAGTGCTTCTTTAAGGTCTTTAAGGTCAATTGGCTCATATTCAATTGATGGAGTTGGATTAATAGGTGTGATCATATTCATTAATAGTTCTCTTACATTTGGATAAGAACTTTCCAAATCTTGAATTATGGATTGTTTTTTGGGTAGATGCTCATCTAATTGAGATACACTAACTAAGGGTGCATACAATTTTTGAAACAATTGAAAAGATTGCTTAGATGAAGCATCTAATCTCCGCAGATATGGAATCTTAGGTTAATAAGATTGGAGACTAGAATCAACAAATAACCTAGGTGAACAATTTCCATTTCTAACTTCTTTATTTCTTTTCATCACTTCTCCTTCATTAATAACCTTCTTTTCATGATCATTTGGTATAATGATGTCTATAACATGCTCTTGAGAAGTAGGTTCAGATATGAAAGCTATGGGTTGAGGTAACCGATCGCTCATCTAATATTCAAACAATTTGACCTACTTGAGTTTCCAAATTCTTAATTGAATCTTCATGATATTGCATCCTTGACTCATTGCTTTGAATATACTTCATCACTATATCTTCAAAAGTAGACTTTTCTTGATCAATTGGATTATAAGGAAATTCAACTTGAGGATTAACATGGGAATTTTGGTAGTAAAAAATGGGGTAGCTTTCCTTAGAAGGTTTATAAGATTCCACTCCTTGCATAGTATGAAAGTAATGGTCTTGACTAGGATAAAAGGCATAAGAGGGTCCTATTTGAAAATCTCTAGAAGCATAAAAGGAACTTCCATAAAAATGATAAGCCATAGTATATTGAAACACATCACTACTAAATTGATCTTGTAAACTCTCCAATAGCTTGTTATGGTCTACCAATTGAGCTTGAAAAAATGAGGTTTTATTAATGGTATGAGCTATAAATGGTTTCCTATAAGAAGGCTTAAAAATTTATTAAAAGCTATTAGATGCCATATCCTCAATCAATTCATATGCTTCACTTAGAGTTTTGCTCATCAAAGTTCCTCCAAAAACAACATCTACGAGACTATGAATGGATGATATGAGTCCTAAATAGAAGATATGCACTAACTAACAAATACTGAAGTTATGCATCAGACATTTAGTAAGTAGCTCTTGAAATAGATCTCAAGACTCATGCAAACTCTCACCCTCATATTGCTCAAAAAGTGAAATCGAAAATTTCAATTTAGCTATCTTAACTCGGGGAAAGAATTTAGCGAAAAAGAAATTGGGAAGATCATTTCAAGTTTTAATAGAATTAGGTGGAAACATTTTCAACCATGTGAGAGCTCTGTCTTTCAGAGAAAAAGGAAATAACTTGAGTTTAAGCACATTGTTTGAAATTTCATAGTTTTGATAGAGATAACATATGTCCAAAAATTTTCTTAAATGATCGTTCGGATTTTCCAAAGATGAACCACTAAATTGAGAAGACTTAATCATGGAAATGAGAATATGTGGAATTTAAAAATCATCCAAGTCTATCCTAGGTCTAACAATGCTAGACTTAGGACCGCTCCTAATTTGCATAACCAATTCCAACATGGTTGGTTCTTTATGAGGTTGAACAACCAAGTTCTCCTGATGTTCCATTTCTACATTAGTTTGATTCTTACTAAACATGCAATCAAGATCAACACAAGCTAAGAATTAAACTTAAAGAAATAAAAAGCAAATTAAAACACAAAAGCAAATTAAAACACAAAAGAAAATAAAAAACAAGAAAACAAATTATAAATACTATATACAAAATGTACATCCTAGAGTAATCAACACCAATTTCTCTAATATTAACTAAAATACACCGATTAATACCCAAAAATGGTGCCAAAAACTTATTTTTCATTGGTTGAATGATTAAAAATAGGAGTTATTTAAATTGATTTTACTTTGAAAACCAAAATGATATTAAGCGAAAACCAACGTGACGAAAGGTAAGTGCATCTATTGAACAAGTAATAAAGTGGAGTAATTTTTAGACTCTTAGTGTCGAACCCACGGGGAACAATGTGGTATTCTTAATTTAATTACCAGGTTAATTAGATTACAATTATCTAGGAAATCCAAATTAATTTAAAAAGATGAAAAGATAAAATTAGTAAACTAACCTAATTTTGCTTCAAACGTTTCAAATTTGAATTATAAAATTACTAAAAATGATAAACTTGTGGAATCCAACTCTGGATAAGTGATTAATGAATTACTTGAGCTTAAAAACAAATTAAAAGGCAGATTAGAGTTCCTTTATGAATTCAAGACAAAGCTAAGGTTAAGACTTATGCCTTTTCTCCGTTAAACTTAGTTTAAAGTTTGGTTATGCTTTAAATCTAGCCAATCGATTTTAATTTCAAGAATTTAAGTTCTGGAATTTTAATCTCAGATCTTTAACTCTAAAAAATAATCCAGGTTTGATTATGTAGGGATTGATTTATGTTGTTTATTGATTTTTTTAACAACCTAGGTAGATTTCTCAAATCCTAGATTATCTTTCACTCTAATCTTAGTTGATCAAACCAAAATCAAAACGTTAAGGTCTTTAATAAATAAAATCAAACTTTATTACATGTATTTAAATTCTCTTAAAACATTAAAACACAAATCCGAAGTTGAAAATTTAATTTAAGCACACATAATCATCAAAACATAGAAAAAATACATCTTAAGCCACATACTTTGATAGATCTACAAATATAAGTTGAAATAAGTAGTTTAGAAGTTACAAAACATGTTTAGAAAGCTTATGGACAAGTCTGGAATTTCTTAACATGATCTGGACATCGACACAGCTTCGAAATCTATAAGATCTTGTAAGAAAATCCAAGAATATTTAAGAATATACACATAAGAACATGAACTTTGATTAATCCGAAAAACAGGAGAAAATAAGTAGTAATCTGAGTTAGGAAACACCCTATGATGGTTTAGAAAATCAAATACACTTGTTAGCTTTAATCTCCAATAATCAACAATTCAAATACACAATATAACTCGAATTACAAGTGTTTGAAGCCTGAAACATCTAAGAAAATCTAAGAGAGAAGCAAGAACTTCGATATCTAAGATTAGATCTGAATCTACTAAGTTAATTTTTGTGTTTCTGTTTTTTTCCTTTTTATCTGCAGACTCTTTAGCCTCCCACATGTACTAGTTGACAAAGGTGATAGGGTAGACATATGGTTCAGTCACAATTGTGGAGATATGGAATTGATATTGTTGACTAATCCTATAATGGTAGGCTATACCGATATATAACGACGTGCTATAGGGTGCCGTTGAGTGTCAAATGTTATCTCTATAATGACACCTTGATCATCCTTTAATGTCCCTAAACGGGTGTGTTAATGGATTGATGTAAGGTCAATTGTTCTTCTTTTTACTCCAATCTTCATTATCAAGCTCCATCTTGCAAATTAGACATAATAAGACATAAATTTAACAATTAAGCACTGAATTAGGGTTCATTAACATCAAATATTATCTAAAAATACTATAGATTTAACCCCTAACAAGTAGCCATGAAGTGAGATGAATCACTATGTGGTCTTTGAGGATAGAAATTCCTAAAATTTCATTTTTTGATCATTAGAAAATTCAATTCAAGCACTTTGGACATTAGAAATGATTTGGTAGTTTAATTTAGTTTATCACATTAATTTTGTTTCTTTAGATAATTAGGCATTAGTTAACTAGTAGTTATAGTGGATCATTGTGGAAATGGTATATAGACTCATTAGATTCCACTGTGTTACTTGTTTGGCATGTATACTTTCATTAAATTAGAGTGAGAATAAGCATTGATAAGACTAAAAATAATTAGTCAATCAATATAGTATATTAGTCAACTAGTTTAGTATATTAGTAAACTAATGTTTTAAATAATAAACTAATATGGCTAAAAATCTTGTATTTTTATATCTTGAATTTGTAATTTGACACTAGTTAATATAGTGTTGATCAATGTAACATGTTGATTTATTCATGTTTCAAAGTGGTCTATCAATAATGAAAATTTTTTTCTCTAACATCTAGTAACTTATGTTTAATGGCCAGTTCACCTCGTTAATGATATTTGAGACTACTAAGGCTATAAATATATGGTTTTATATTTTTTACGGATATCTATAAACATTGAAAATTTCAAATCACATTTAAAGAGTGTTTCAAAGGCTTTCTTATATCCATCATCACCTTAAGCATTGTTTTGAGTAAAAAAAGATTCTTTTCATTGTAAAATTCTCTTAGGGGTATTTTCCTTTGTTTAATTAAGGTTACTATTAACTCGTGGAACATGGTTGTTTATAAGGATGTTCCTTTTCACCTAATTTAAAGAAGACAATACTAAATGTTTAAGAGATATTCAGAGAGTGGACATAAAAAAAGGATTTGATACAAAACTAATATGAAATTGATTTGCATAGCCTTTGTTCTACACATTTTATTTTACACTTATTTATGTGATTGAACTTGAATTATAATGGCATTCCACATCATCAACACTTTATCATTTTCTAAATACATAATTCTTAAGTAGTAAAAATTTATTTATTTACACCCAATTCAACCCCTCATGTCTACCATTAGGGATGAACAAGTAGTATTAGAGCAACTCATTTTCATTTAAAATGAAAACTTGGGTAAAAGATCTTAATGGCATAACTAAGTGTGTCAACTTCATTTGACCAAAAGAGTCAAAACATTAATGCATCTCTCTTTTTTGATAGAAATGATTACTTATATTGGAAAATTAGGATGATATTCTTCTTGATGGTTGAAATTGTTAATTTGTAAAAAAATAGTTTCTAATGGTCCATTCATTTGCCATAGAAGTTACAAATAATCAAAAAATTCATAAACTAAAAGAAAATTGGGATCCCTAATATAAAATTACTTTCTTTGACTAGAAAAGTTACTCATATTCTATTTTGTACATTAGGGAAAAAATGAATAAAATAGTCTCTATATGCCAAACAACGCATGAAATTTGGAATACATTGGATATCACTCATAAAGGCACCATTTAAGTTAAAAAAAGTTAAACGAGCATGTTAACTCATTAATACAAATTATTTCATATAAGGCATGATGAAAACGTTTCTAACACATACACTAGATTTATTTTACATTATCAATGCTCTCAAAGGATTGGGCAAAACATATACTAATGTTGAATTGGTCAGAAAGGTAACTAGGTCCCTTTTAAAGACATGGAAAGTGATAATCACCCCTATTAGGAACTTATTGAATCTCTTTTCATTTATAAAATGAGGCTTAAGGAAACACAAGAAGAAGAGATGGCTCCTAAAAAAATGAACTTTGCTTTCAAGATTTTAAAAGAAGAACCAATTTATGATGAAACACCTTCAAGTGATTACTCATTCCATATAAAAAGTTTAGGAAGTTCTGAAAGAAAAAATATCCCAAAGAAGGTAAGATAGATATTAAATGTAAATTATCTAACAATCACTAAAGTTTTATATAGGAAACCTAACCATATGAAATCCTAATTTTCTCTCCTCGAACAAAATGACAATTATAAGGGAAACAATAAAAATGAGAAGAGAGAAAATAAGAAAAATAAGGAACTTAAAGCAATAAAATAGGATGATACAAGTGATCCAAAAGTTAGCACTCAAAATGAGAATTAGCCTACATGTGTTTTATAGTTAATGATGAAGAGGTACATTCAAATTCCAAATCATTGTGATAAATCAAGTTACATTGATTTGTTCTATGATGATTTGGTTGGAAGCCTTAAGATCACGAGCATGAAAAATTAGAAATTATCTTCTAAATTTAAAGATAATAAAAAAATTACATATTTACATGAGTGAAAATGAAATGATGAAGGATAAATTGCATTGCATTAAAGCATCCAAAAGTTAGAATAGTAATGACAATCATAATCTAGAAGTAACTAGGCAAGAGAATGAGACATTGAAAAAGGAGATCACTGCTCTCAAAGATTCCTTATGAAAATTCACCCAAGGAATTGAAAATTTAAAGAACATGTTAGAAGGAAAAAATAACTCCAAAAACAGGTGTGGGATAGGATATACTTATAATAGTGCATCTAATACCTAAACTCCATTTTCTGAAAAAACTATCACATAGTGAGGAATCATTGATTGAGATAAAAAAATGAGCTTGTTAAGCATAAGCATCAATATACTTTGTCTTATATATATCTTACTTTAAAGAAAAGTTTGATGCATTCATATATGGTTCTTAATCTAGACATAGAGTTCAAAATCACCAAGGAAAGAATATGCACAACTTGTATACATACTCATAACCTTATTTATTTAAGCCTTGTGATAGATATAATGGCATGGAACATGCTCACATCCCATATGTTTATAAATACAACCAAATAAACATACTTAAAAATATCCAAAGTTTTACCATTACACAAGACAGCACGTAATTCCCATGAAGAATCACTTAGAAAAGCATATGTGCACAAAAACCCCATGACTCATTATCATAAAATATGTATATAATAAGCCACTTTTGTAATAATTATGGTCATATTGATAGATTTTGTTTTGTGAGAAAAAAAAAAGATTGTTAACCAATCCCCTAAAAAAGGAAGTGAAAATGAAAAACAAAAACTAGCAACCAAAGACCCAATTTAGTTTAGGTACCTAAAACATATTGACTAATTTATTTTGTAGGTTTTAAATAATAAGAGAACATTACATTATCTTATCATCTAAAACAATTAAAAATGCTTACAAGGCATAGATTTATAGTTCTTTCTCACATGGCGCGGACATTTTCAATTCCCATCATGACAGATGCTATTTTTAATATGATATGGAGATTTTTATAAATATTATTCTTCAAAAAAAGAAAAATACCTATTATGTAACTTGAAGAAAATATATAGGTTTAAAATGATTTAAGAACTAACTCCCGTGGACCAAAATTTTTTTGTATGCATAGAACATATTGATTTCTTTACCATATAAGTCAATATTAAGGGGGAACTAGGTGAATATTAAATAAGGATTCAATAGTGGCATCTGCTATTAATTAATGTCAAAATAAGAAACACTAATTCATATGAACTAAGTAAGCCTATCATTAAACCAAGTAAGGAAGAAAATGAGGTAATCATTAGTGGTATATAAAGAAGATACACATTTTCTTTCATATTGATAATATTTGAGAATATTTACTTAAAAGATATATTTTGGAGAGAAAACATTATTATATATATCTATGGACAGAAAGATATATTGATCTTTGAAATTAATAAATAAGAACTAGAAAAATTAATGTTTGATTTATAAATTCTTTATACATACTCTTTGCTCATGTGATATAGTTTTTGAAAAGAGGGTGGAAAGTTATTTATTTTCCCTTTTGAAAACCCTATTGAACCAAGAGGGGTAAATTGGTTATTTAAAATTTTCTTCTAAACTAATCAATCTAAGACATTTAAACCAATTTTAAGTATTTGCAATCAATAATGTTGAACCAAGGGAGGTTCCAATCTTGGTTTTGATGATAACAAAACATGCTTAATCACTAATGGTTTGAGTTTATGATGTTAATCTTAAATATAGGTAGGTTTCAAGAAGAATCCATTATGGAAAGCTTGGAGTTTAAAGGTTAAATTTGAAGATAATGGCAATTCAACTGAATTGGAAGTTTCAAGACCTTAGATAGGTTATTTCAAATATATTTGTAAGTTTTACTTACTGTTCAATTGACCTAAGGACTTAAATTTGACCATGCATTGCATTTGAAATGTCAAAAGTGCATTTTATCTCAACTCAAAGGTTAAATCTTGTTTTTGAATTTTTTAAAGGTATTTGATCATTCATATAGCCTCAATACATGATTTCAAAAGTGTTTGGAGTCTTAATTGTCATTAGGAACTTGTTTGAAATTGTTTGGAGTCAGTTTTGTAGCATATTATATGTTTTCTGGATATATAATGGTGGACCGTTCATCCATCAACGGCATCATGCTTAAGTGCCGTTGTACCCTGTTTCTAGAAAGCATCAACGGCGACCTGTTCTTAGCTCAATGGTGCCGTTGATCAGCCGTTGATCAACCCAGAGGGTGCCGTTATAGAGTCAAACTCTAACTGCTAGTTTTTCCCTTTTGGGTCTTACTCCTTTTGTTCTCATCCTAACGTCTTAAAACCTCTCCTAAACCCTCCTTAAGCCTCTAGACACTATATATACTCATTAGAAATGAATTTTGATCCTCTAGACACTTTAAAAATAGATCAAACACTCTGAATCTCTCAAAAGTCTCAGGCTATACATTTTCTCTGCACTTACCTTTTAATCGATCTGTTTATGTAAATTTGTGTTTTTGAGTGTGTGAAATTGTGTTTGATATCTTGTTTAAGTGTTTAAGAGTTTATTTGATTCATCTTTTACATTTTAGGAGTGTTATTTCATTAAATTAGAGCTAGAACTCATTCATATATCAAAACTGTCTCTATTGAGACTATTCTAGATTGAATCTCGATTTCAGGTACTCAAACTTATTTCTAAAATTGTGTTATTGGAATTTTCAGATTGCCTATGGTCTCTAAATTGTGTTTGAATCTTATTTCAAAATTTTTAGACATTTTTAAGCTATCATTGAGCTAGAAACTTCATATACTTCAAGATAGCTTTTGTTTTCACCGTTTCAAGTTTGAATCCGATTTTAACCTGCTTAATCTATTTTTTTGTATTTGGTATTATTATTTTATGATTGTTTAAGTTCTTAGGAGTCAGATTACACTTAGTTTCGAATTTTTGGTTGGATATTTCATCATTTTTGTGCATTAGTTCACTTAGACATCAAAACTTTCTAGTTTTTTATGTTCTTCATTTGATCACGATTTTTATCATATAAATCAGTTATGGGTGCATACATTTGTTGTGGCTAGTTCACATAAGGTGTTAAGAGTGCTCTAGTATTTTTAGTTTGATTTTTAAGCACTTATATTTGTGTTT
>JAOXYD010037997.1:0-13842 GCA_028565735.1 Pinacopodium congolense | reverse complement strand
ACACAATAATAACAACTTAATATGCAATAAACACATGCAAAACACTTAGAAAAACACATACAAAAACACAATTATCAGTAGGTAAGGCTAATGGAATTTTTAGCTTTTAAAATGGGATATTTTCTTTAAGAAACAAAAGGGTTAAAGGCTCAAAGTGTTTGCAAGGGACAATGAAATAGGAGAGTCATTTAAACCAAAGGTTAAAAGAAAGAGGGTCTTAATCATTTCCATCAAACGTACATCTAGTAAATTCAAATTGGTTAAGAGCCAATTCTACAAGTAATCACCTAGGGGAGTATCACACACCTAAAGAAATGAAATGACTTTGGAATGCAATCATATAAGCTCAATTCTTCACATAACCTCAAATGAAAATCCATCATGCTTCTATACATTACCTAATTACTCAAGTATTAATTTCTGAGTAAGCTTATGTAATCAACTATTTTAATTAATCAGCATGATTCACCTTCTATTCAAGTGGTCTAATTTGACTTCAAGAACACATTTAATATCATTCCAACTATAATGATAGAATTTCATAGTAACACATTCATCACAACGATTCAAGTTTAAATAACTTGACACACCTAATACTAACAACCTAATATGCATCCTAAGTGACATGAAAAATACAAATATAAACACAAAGATTACCATAAAGACTACCTCCACAAACTTAAAGGGCACATTTTCCATAATGTGTAAAGAGAACACCTAATAAAGAATAGCAAGATTATAGCCACAAAACACACCAATTCACAATGCAATAAAACAAAAACAATAAACAATAAACAACAAATAAAGGGAGGGTAAGAAAGCTTATGGAGAGTGTAGTGGTGATGGAATTAAGGATGGCATGTAAAGACTTGAGAACCTTCTTGATCAAGAAGCACTGTTATTAAGCCACCATTTAAAACTACTTATTTATTTGATCAAGTTGGTACTGTGTCCTCCGGTTGTGATCTGTTAGGAGATTACTGACCTTTTCTCATCCTGTTTCCTTGGATTTCTTAGTTGAAGTATCATCATAGTTGGCAACAACCTTAGAACTCGAAACTCCTTAGGTGAACCTGTGTTTCACAACAGTACAAGAGCGAGGATTTCGGAGCTCTATATTAGCTTGCTCCAAAATCTCCGAATGCTTCAAGTAGGGTGCATCAAAGTATTAATAAGGGATAGAGCTTAAACTAGTAGTATCAATTTGAAAATGCTGAGCTAATGCAATGACAAGATATCCCATGCCCAAATATGCACCCCTCTTAGCTACATATTACCCCAGAAATGGGCAAAAATAGAAAGAAATATGAAGCTTAATCTTCTCATCTAAGCACTATAATAAAAACAAGTCTCTACTAGAAAATTTGTTATTTTGAGTTTTGGAAAAAAAAAAACAACATAACAAATGAATTTGTGCAAGAGTAAATGTTCATGGCTAAGGATATGAGCATTGGAAGCATTGTAAGCATTGAAATCAAGCATTTCAGTTAAATATCTCCAATAAATAGTGGGTGAAAAAACCTAGTGTCTGTCTTTCACTCGTGCTTTTGGAAAACCAAAGAGTTTGTTCAACAATTTTTTGTCTAAATTATGTGCTTGACCTCTTAATCTAAACCAAGAAAATACTTGATTTACTAGATTCATAATGCAAAGAGGTGAAAATTTCAAGTGTTAGTTTTTGAAAAATTGGGTAATCCATTTGCATAATGCTTCCCAACCACCTTTTTTTTTTTTTACATAATTTCAACATTTTCTCTTTAAGTCATATCCTCTCTAAAAGAGAAAAATCAAAATACCTAGGTGTAAAGATGGTTTTATTCTTCAGAAGAGGGTACCTATCACCTCTCTCTTTAGAGAAGATTGGAAAACGATCACCATATTAGTCGGAAATGGCCCTAGCTCCACGACCACTTGTCTTTACTTGGATTGGTGGGATAGATTTCCTCATAATAGACTTGATTCTTGGAGGCATGATGATTAAAGACCTATAAAAATCATACACAAGGTGAGAAAACTCAAGAGAGAACCAAAATTAAGAACTCTATAGGGAGGTGACATGAATGAAGGAAAAGAGTGGAGAAGAAGATGCAAAACTACATAAATCTAGAATTCTTCATGGAAAACTCTAGATAACTTATAAGGATTTGATGAAAACTTGATGAAAAATGAGTAAAAAAACATTGAAAAAGGAGTGGGGGCTGAACTTTATGAGAGAAGGTGGTAGGCAAAGGAAAAAAGTGAAAAAGGTAGGGACTTTTAAGGTTTTAAGGGAGGAGGAGGTGAGTCTTAAAGACTTGCCTATCACCATCATACATAAGCATGATCATAACTGAGTTGTCTCCCTCATGCTTAAAATCCTCTTATTTCTCGTGCTTAAGCACGAGAGTGGCAAAGAAATCCTCTTATTTTCCCCTGTTTTTCATAATTTGACCTCCCATTTGGGTCTAACTCACTCCAAACCTTCAAACTCAAGAACTAAAATTAAAATCAACCTAAGAGCATCGATCAAACTCAAGACCACATTAATTAAATAAATATTAAAATAAGAAACATCTTAAAAGCTATGAATTAACACATTAAACAACCTAAGAACTAAATATAACATGCTTCATTTAAAGTCATAAGCTTGACCAAACTTCAAATAAGTCATGAAAGAGTAAAGGAAAGGAGAGAAACTAGTTCCCTTTCATGTGAGAGAGATCCTCCAAGGCAAAGCTTGCATCGATTCCCATTAACCATGAAGGTTTCACCCTTATTATTCTCCAATTCCAACGCTCCATGTTCAAACACTTGAATGACCTTAAAAATACCACCCCATCTTAACTTAGTGTTTTGGGAAATAATCGAAGTCTTGAGTTAAATAAAAGCACCAAGCCCCCGCTTTTGAACTCCTTCTTCTTGATGGTCTCTACCACTTTCTTTGTACAACTTAGAATTCTTGTAAGCATCATACCTTAGTTCCTCTAATTCATCAAGTTGTAACAACCTCTTCTCACTAGCTAGTTTCCAATCCATTTTCAATTTCCTAATTGCCCAATAGGCCCTATGTTCTAACTCTAAAGGTAAACAGCAAGCCTTTCCATACAGAACTCTATACGGAGTTATACCTATAGGGGTCTTGAAAGTTGTTTGATACGCCCATAAGGTGTCATCCAATTTCAAATCCCGATCTTTTCTTGAATTACTCACTATATTCTCTAAAATTTTCTTCAGTTCCCTATTCGCCACCTCCACTTAACCAATCGTTTAAGGATGCTAAGGAGTAGTCACTCTATGGTGAACATTATTTCTCTTCAAAAGAGCTTCAAAGGGTTTGTTGAAAAAATGACTTCCTTCATTACTTATAATGGCTCTAGGCACCCTAAACCTAGTGGATATCTTCTTGATAAACCTTTAAACCACTTTTACATCATTCATTGGAGTAGTTATGACCTCACACCTAGAAATATAATCAATTCTAACCAAAATGTAAGAGTTACCTAAAGAGGATGGGAATGGTCCCATGAAGTCCAATCCCCATGCATTGAACACTTCTACTTCCATAATTGTTAAACCAAAGGAGGTTCCACCTTATTTTGATGATGACAAAATATCTTTTTTATTGATATTTTTTGTTTAAATATGTATAAGGATAGGTTGATTGGAGCATTTGAGCAAGAATGTTGATTATTCGGATAAATGGAGGACTAGTTAACTGAATACAGATCGGTCGACCGAATATCAATGTTAAAGGGAGCATCGGACAATTGAAGGAAAATTGTTCGAATGAACCATGGAGATCGATTAACTAAATGAATGCGTTTAGGAGATTAGCTGACTGAACTAACATCAGTCGACCAACCAAAGCTACCAACCGACTGAATTAAGTAAAACCACGAAGATCGGTTGATTGAATGCGATCATTGGTCGACCGAATGAAGAAGATCATGATTAGTTTATGAGGAACAATCATATTACACAACGGTAACAAGAATTGTCCAACGGCCCAAAAAAATTAATTACCAGATGAACATTGTAGATTTCACCAATGGATAATTGATCCTTATTTACACTATAAATAGAGGATTAAGTTATTCTTGAAAGACATAAGAGTTGAGAATGATAGTTAAGAACGAATTTACTAGTTTTTTTGTATTGTGTGAAGCTTATTCATGTATTTGTCTTGGAGGTTATTCTTGAGCCTTTAAAAAGAGAGTTTAAAGGTTATTCTTAAGCTTAAAAAAAGAATTTTTAAAAAGGGTTATACTTGAGTCTTTGGAAAAGTAGAAGGGTTATCTTTGAGCCAAAAAGGAGGTTGTAAGTTATACTTTACATTTGCTTTGCTTATTTTATATTTAATAAAGTGAAAATTTCCTTTTCATATTATTTGTTTTATATTTTTTAGCTTCCACAAATTGTATTGTGTATTTTCTACTTATTTTTTTAAGAACCTAATCACCCCCCTCTTAGGTTTCATTTAGGACCAGCAATTGGTATCAGAGCATAGGTCTCACTTAAAACTTAAATTCTAACGAATTTGTGAAAAAGATCAAATAGCAAATTTCATGCATTTTGTAGGTTCTTCATATAGCTTAGATGTGCATAACCCATATAAATACCTTTTTTTAATGGTAACAATTATATGTATTGGAAAAATAGGATGAGATATTACCTAATGGGAGAAAATATCGATTTATGGATGATGGTAACTCAACCATTTCATATGCCTACCAAACTCATAAGTAATGAAGTAATTTTAAAGAACGAAAATGAATGGAAGGTAGAAGAGAAAAGATATATTTCTTTGAATTGTAAGGCCATGCATATTCTGTATTATGGTTTAAGTATGGAAGAATACAATAGAATTTTAATATGTGAAACTGCATATGATATATGGATACTTTGGAAATCACTCATGAAGGTAAGAATCAAGTCAAGGAGACTAAAATAAGCATACTTACTCATGATTATGAAATGTTTAGAATGATGCATGATAAAACTATTTCTACTATGTATGCACATTTTAACAATATCATAAGTGCACTAAAAGGTCTATGTAAGACCTATTCTAGTGTTGAGCTTGTTAGGAAAATCTTAATGACACTATAAAAGATGTGGGAAATGAAGGTAATCACGATACAAGAGGCTAAGGATCTCTACACACTTCCCAATGACAAGTTTATTGGGTCACTTTTGATGTAAAAAATTAGGATGAAGAATATCAACGAGGAATAAGAGATGCCAAAGAAGAAAAATGTGGCATTCAAGGCATCTAAAAATGAAGAAATTGAAAATTAAGAATCATCACTTGGGAGTGAAAATGAGGAACTCGCTTTTATTACTAGAAGACTAAAGAAGTTCATGAGAAATACCTCAACACGTTAAAAAGGTACACCATTTTCTAAAAATAAAATTTCTAACATAACGTGTTATGAATGTGGTGGAAAAGGACATTTGAGATCACAATGCCCACGACTATAAGAAGAAATAGAGAAAGACGAGAAGTGGAAGAAGGATAAATTCAAGAAAAAGAAAGCATTGAAAGTGCCATGGTCTAAATCTAGCGATTCTAAAGAAAAAGAAGTGGCCAACATGTGCTTTATGTCACACAACGAGGCATGTTCTTCTCTTAATAAGGATGAATATGATTATTCATGTTATGAAGTATTAGAACACATAGAAGAACTAACTAAGAAAAATAAGGAATTGCATGAGAAAAACAAAAGTATGTTAGATGAGTTAGATGCATACAAATCAGAAAATGAGAGCCTTAGAAAAGACATGAGTTTAATCAACAAAGACAATGATAAACTTGTTAACGAAAATAGATCCTTAAAGAAAGAAATTGAGTCCATTCGAGATTCCCTAGAAAAATTCAACAAAGGAAAAGAAAAACTAGAGACATTGCTAAGGATTCAGAAATACAGAAATGACAAACATGGTTTAGGATACAATAATGAATCATCTACCAGTAAAACTACCTTTGTTAAAGGAAAAAATTTAGAGTATGAAAGTTCATCAAAAATTTCTCACAAACCTCAAACTAGACATCATGATTTTCTATACACATAAAAGCCTAAAAAATTATTTCAAAGGCAAATGAATTATAGAAAATCATATGTGTAACCTAGACAACATTTTCATAAAGTTTACAATGTATTTAAACCAAAAACTTATTTTCCTTTATTTTGTTCTTATTGTGAAAGGCATGGACATATTTCATTTTTTATCGTCTAAATGATATCTCTAAAAATTATAAAAAACTACAATTTTTAGAAAAATAAAGACAATATAGATTCCAAAAACTAGATAGTTTTTTAATTATTGTTTACCATAGTTTATATTATATTAATTATTTTTATTTATTTCGACCTACCGCAGTTTATACCATTGTTTTCATAGGTTCAGTCAGCCAAACTCCTGATATCGGTCGACCTAAGGTAGTTTAATCGACTAATGAAAAGATCCGATCGACCGATAGAATAAAGCTTAAATGTTCTATCGACTGATGCTATAGTCTGGACGATCGATAGGTTGAAAATTTTCATTTTTTCTCTGTCATAAATTGACTTATGCTTCAATAGTACTTGTGTTTTAACTGCATGTGTTAAATCTTTGTGATAGCTTTTTTAACTTTTATTTGTAATTTTTATTTGTGTAATTTTTAGTTAAATTTATTATTTAAAAAGGTATGAGTTAGGTATACTAACATCTAAAGACCCTAGATATGATGGATACCTGAAATTGTTTGTTATTTGTCTTATAGGATAAGAGAAGAAACAAATGGTGTATAGACAGCAGTTGCTCACAACATATGACTGGGGATCCCTCAAAGTTTATCACTTTCAAGAGTAAGGATGGAGGATCGTTACATTTGGGGACAATGCCAAAGGTAAGGTAATTGGCATTGGAAAGGTAAGGAAAGATAATTTTCCATTAAATGATAATGTTTTACTTGTTTAAGGTTTGGAATATAACTTATTGAGTGTAAGTCAATTATGTGATAAGAACTACAAGGTTAGTTTCGTAGGAGATGAATGTGTTGTCCCTAAGATAGATAACAATAATATCATGTTCTTAGGAAAATGGGAAGGAAATATTTACATTGTTAATCTATATTTTATTACTAATCTTTAAGATAAGTGTTTAATTTCCTTGAGTGAATGCACTTGGACTTGGCACCAACATCTTGGACATGCAAGTATGGATCTTCTCTCAAAGATCAATTCAAAGCAATTTGTTAGAGGACTTCAACTATAAAATAAAATTTGTGGAGCATGTCAAATGGGAAAATAATTAGGAAGCTCCTTTCAAAGAAAAAAAATTAGTAACATCATCTAAACCCCTCGAACTACTTCATATGGATTTATTTGGTCCTACTATAGTAGCTAGTTTAAGAGGAAAATCATATGCATTTATTATTGTTGATGATTTCAGTTGTTTTACTTGGGTTTTATTCTTAAGTTAGAAAGATGAATATTTTAAATATTTTGTTTGTTTTGCAAAAAAAATTCAAAATGAAAAGTCCTTATCTATTGCATCCATTAGAAGTGATCATGGTAGAGAATTTGAAAATGACATGTTTGAATGTTTTTGTAATGATCATGGCATTGTGCATAATTTTTCTGCACCTAGGATACCTCAACAAAATGGTGTAGCAGAAAGGAAAAATAGATCTTTACAAGAAATGGCATGAACTATGAAAAATGAATATGATTTGCCAAAATATTTTTAGGCTGAAGCTATTGCATGTGCATGTCACGTCATCAATAGGGTGAACATTAGACATAAGTCAGATAAAAACACCTTATCAGCTTTTGAACGGAAAAAAACCAAGAATGAGTCACTTCAAAGTTTTTGGTTGCAAATGCTACATTTTGAATACTATAGATAGTTTAGGAAATTTTGAATCTAAAACAATTGAAGGCATTTTCATAGGATACTCTTTATCTAGCAAAGCTTATAGAGTCTATAATAAAAACTCTCATGTTGTTGAAGAATCCATGCATGCTGTCTTTGATGAAACTAATCTTTTCAAAAGAAAGAAAGTACTTGAGTTTGATTATGCAAATTTATCTAAGGGATTAGAACATCTTTCACTAGAAGATAATGGAAAAACATCACAAATTGTTAAACCAAGTAGAGAAGGAGGACATGAAGAGCTACCAAGAGATTGGAAATACAAGAGATCATTCCACCAATAAAATTATAGGTGATGTTCACCAAGGGTTAACCCCTAGATCTCAACTTAATTTATCTCATATTGTTTTCATTTCAAAGATTGAACCTAAAACAATAAAAGAAGCTCTAGATGATGATAATTGGATTTTAGCAATGAATGAGGATTGGAACAATTTGAACGAAAGCAAGTTTGGAAACCTAGGCCTATAGATGACCCTATAATAGGTACTAAATAGGTTTTTAAGAATAAACTAGATAAACAAGGTAATATTGTTAGAAACAAAGAAAGACTAATAGCTAAAGGGTATAACCAAGAAGAAGGAACAGATTATGATGAGACATTTGCCCCTGTAGCTAGGTTAGAGGCTATTAGACTACTTCTTATGTTTGCATTTCACATAGGTTTTAAGTTGTTTCAAATGGATGTAAAAAGTGCATTTTCAAATAGATTTATTCAAGAAGAAGTGTATGTTGAACAACCCCTCAGTTTTGAACGTCATGAAGCTCCCAAACGTGTTTTTAAACTATTTAAAGTACTGTATGGTTTATAACCAGTACCTAGAGCTTAGTATGATAGGTTAAGTACATTTTTTCTTAACAATGAGTTTGAAAAAAGGACAGTGGGCATCACTCTATTCATTAAGAAAGATAAAAAATCTAGATTAATTATTCAAATATATATTGAAGATATTATCTTTGGTGCTACTGATGAACCTTTGTATAAAGAATTTGGTACATGTATGAGTAGGGAGTTCAAAATGAGCATGATGGGAGAAATGAATTTCTTCCTCGGACTCCAAATCAAATAATTAAAGGATGGCATCTTCATCAATCAATCAAAGTATACACGGGAACTTCTTAAGTGGTTTTGTATGGATCAAACAAAGCCCTTAGGTACTCTCATGAGCACATCCACCAAATTAAATAAAGATGAAGATGGAAAAGCGGTAGATGAAAAATTATATCAAGGTATGATAGGTATTTTGCTATATTTAACTGCTAGTCAACCTGACATCATGTTTAGTGTTTGTTTGTGTGCACGTTTTCAATCTTCTCCAAAAGAATCACATTTACTAGCTGTTAAACGTATTTTGCGCTATCTAAATAGTACATTGCATTTAGGCCTTTGGTATCCTAAGAATGATTGATTGGATTTAGTTGGGTATTCTGATGCTGATTATGCGAGTAGTTTGCTTGATAGAAAACGTACATCTAGTGCATGTCATTTCTTAGGCTATGTTTACTTGGGCTTTGTTTTTTATTTTTGTTTCCTGTTTTTTTTAGCATAAAAATCAAAAAAGAAAACACACTCATATAGCATAAAAATTGAAAAAGAAAACATAACAACCAATACAAAACATAATAATCACAACTCATAACCCAACTAAACATCCACTTAGGAAATGCATCAGTTTCATGATGTTGTTGAAAACAAAATTTTGTTGCCTTATCTACGGTGGAAGTCGAATATATGGCTACCGTTAATTGTTGTACTCAAGTCTTATGGCTTAAACAATAACTTCAAGAATATGGTTTGCATCTTCATAGAATTCCAATTCGAAGTGAAAACACAAGCACTATTTATTTGACTAAGAATCCTATCCAAAACTCTAGGAATAAAACTTATTAAAATTCCTTTATACACATATCATTTTCTTACAATTAGACTAGAAATTGGTATGCTTAATGGACATTCCCTATGACCTTTTGTGTTGATTCCAAAAAGGGGGATAGGTATGTGATATTAAGTATTCTTTGTTTAGTGTATTTATGAATTTAGGGTTAGTTTATATTTGTTTTAATATCACATGGTTTTGACATCACCAAAAAGGGGGAGATTGTTGAACCAAAGGAGGCTCCACCTTATTTTGATTATGAAAAAACATCTTTATTATTGATATTTTTTTAAGTGAATATAAGGATAGGTTGATTGGAGCATTTGAGCAAGAATGTTGATTGTCCGAATAAGTAGAGAATTGGTCTACTAAATATAGATTGATCAATGAAATACCAGTGCTGAAGGGAGCATTGGCTGACCGAAGGTAGATCGATCGACCAAACCATTGAGATCGGTTGACCGAATGAACACGATGAGGAGATCAGTTAACCAAATTAACATCGATCGATCGACCAAAGCTATCGGCCAACCGAATAAAGTAAAACTACGAAGATCTATCGACCAAATACGATCATCGGTCGATCGAATGAAGATGATCATGAGTGGATTATGAGGAACGGTCATATTGCACAACGGCAATAAGAATTTTCCAATGGTCTAAAAGAATTAATTACCAGATTGATGTTGCAGATTTGGCCAACAAATAATTGATCGTTATTTACTTTATAAATAGAGGATTAAGTTAGTCTTGAAAGACACAAGAGTTAAGAACAAATTTACTAGTTTTTATTTTATTGTGTGAAGCTTATTCATGTATTTGTCTTTGAGGTTATTCTTGAGCCTTTAAAAAGAGAGTTTAGAGGTTATTCTTAAGCCTACAAAAAGAATTTGTCAAAAGGGTTATGCTTGAGCCTTTGGAAAAGTAGAAGGGTTATCCTTGAGTCAAAAAAGGAGGTTGTAAGTTATACTTTACATTTGCATTACTTATTTTATATTCAATAAAGTGAAAAATTCCTTTTCATATTATTTTTCTTATTTTTTTTAGCTTCCACAAATTTTATTTTGTATTTTTTTTCTTTTTTTAAGAACCTAATTCACCCCCTCTTAGTTATCATTTAGGAATAATAATAATGTTTGAGAGTAACATCTCATCCCAATTTGAAATGTTGCCTACTCTTTGGCATCTATCGCAATGCAACAATAACTTTTTAGTGACCTTAAACAAGCTTGACCAATAGAATCTACATTATAATAATATACGAGCAGCCGTCTTATTCGCTCCATAGTGTCCTATATAAGTTGAGCTATGGTATTGAGTTAAAACTTCTGGTATTTCTTCTTGAGGGACACACTTATGAATCAACCCATCAGCACATGTCTTATAAAGCATAGGGTCATCTAAAGCATTGAAACAAAAAAAAGCGTCCTGTATTGGTATGATAGATTATGGGAAAGAATACCACCTGAAAGGTAGTTTACAATGTCAGTAAACAAAGGAAGAAAAGGGTTTATCATTAAAGCTTCATTAAGAAAACTCTCCTTGATCTTTTCTTCTTTTTGGTGATGTCCTCCTTCAAGTCTCGATAAGTGATTTGCCACCACATTCTCTACTCCTTTATTGTCTATGATTTCAATGCCAAATTCTTGGAGTGGAAGCACCCATCGGATGAGCCTAGCCTTAGCATCTTTCTTGAAAAAAAGGTAGCACAATGTCATATGATCTGTAAACACAATAACCTTTAACACAAAGAGAAAAGAACGAAATTCTTCCCAAGTAAATACCACTGCAAGTAATTCCTTCTCAATAGTAGTGTAATTCAATTATGCCTCTATTAAGGTCTTGCTTGTATAGTAAATTGCATGTAGCTTCTTCTCTTTCCACTACCCAAGCACATAACCAATGTCATGGTCACTTACATCAGACATGATCTCGAAGCGGAATGACCAATTTGGCAAAGTCAAGATAGGGGCCATTGTGAGTGCCTTCTTTAACCTGTCAAAAGCATGTAAACAACTGGCATCAAACTCAAAAGGCACATCTTTAACTAACAAATGAGTCAATGGTCTAGTAATAAGAGAAAAATCCTTTATAAACTGTCGATAGAATCTTACATGTCCAAGGAATGCTTGGATGCCCTTAATGTTTTTGGGAGGCGAGAGCTTCTCAATCACTTCAGCCTTGGCTCAGTCTATTTCAATCCCATTGTATGAGATCTTATGACCCAAAGTAACTCCTTATTGGACCATGAAATGACACTTCTTCCAATTAAAAACTAAATGAGACTACTCACATCTTTGAAGTGCTCTATCCAAATTAAATAAACACTGGTCGAAAGGATCTCCAAAAATAAAAAATTCATCCATAAGTACCTTCATGATGCCTTCATTCATGTTAGCAAATATAGCCACCATACACCTCTAAAATGTGGCGGGTGCATTGCATTGACTAAAAGGCATCCTATAAGGTAAATTGATGTGATCTTCTCTTGGCCTATCAGGTACATGAAAACTTGGTTGTACCTTGAATACCCATCAAAGAAATAATAAAAAGCATTCCATAATACCCTCTCAATCATCTAGTCCACAAAATTAATAAGAATGAATTTTATTATATTTTTATAAGTTGTTTCATTTGAATTCATTCCTATTTTTGTGTTAAATTGCTTATTTTATGTTCCTATTAATTTTACATGTAAATCTAGTGAAGGAATCCAAAATTTGGATTAAAGCATGAAGTTTTGAAGCAATTGGAGCATATAGCCAAAGGATTTTTTTAGCTTAGAATCAAGGAAGAGAAAAATGAGGGGAAATGAAAACAAGCTCAAAGAGTCCATCAAAACGACACTTCACATGAGCATTTAAGGAGTTGTCTTTATACACACAAAACATAGAATTTTTGGAGCTTTAATAAGGCATGGAAAGGCAGCTGAAATTTGTGATTAAGTTGGCATCAAAATGGCTTATCTTAGCTGAGAAATTGGATGGCTTGTGAAGGGGCTAGAATCCTGTAAAAGTTATAAATATCCTTCCTTAAAAATGCAGCTTTAAGTAGCACTTAGAAGGCCTTAAAATGAAACAAAAAAATGTGTTTCATGAAGCCCAAAATGACATGGATATGAGTGTCTAAAGGCTGTCCAAAAATGACATCAATTGGAGCAAAATTTAGGAGAAAAAAAATGTCACTTGGAACTGTACAAAACCAGCCCATAGATAACCATTTGAAGGAGCAAAATGCAACAACAAAGTCATAAAGAGAGCTATCTAAATGACAGCCATTTGGAGGACTTTAAGAAGTATTAAACGGCAGCACCATATGCATAGAATAGGAGAGTCTTGGCCAGCTAATGAGGAGCTTAATTTCACTCTAAAACGGTAGCACTTAGGTAGCCAAAGGAGAGTTGTCTTTATACATGAAATGCAGTAGCTTAGTGTTAGGGGATTAAATTTATAGTATTTTTTATGTTATTTGATGTTAATTTAACCCTATTTTAGAGCTTAAATGTTCTATTATGTGTTATTATATTTACTTTGTAGGAGGGAGCCTAAATATGAAGATTGGAGTAAAAAGATAAAAGTTTTGTCAAAAGTCAACTAAAAATTCAACCATCAACAGCCCCTTGTCAGGGTCATGTTGCTCATCAACGGCCCCCTGCTAGGGTCACGTTGCTCATCAATGGCACCCTGTCAGGGTCACGTTGATGGATGAAGAGGGTTCTGCTTATGATGAACAGGTTGCCATTACTGGACGGTGGGGTGTTGTTAATGAATGTGCAGTAGTCATTTTTGGCCAAAATCTTCAATATTTGTGACTTGTCTTCTTCCTCCACTTGCAGCTACCCAATCCCTATATAAAGGGGACCTCTTACAGACGTTTTAAGCATCAGTTTTGGGATCAAAACACCTTAGTTTTCATATCAAAGTAGTCTTGGGTTGTTTTTCATTTCTTTCTTTTGTAATTTGAGTTTTTCAGGTTGTTTGGAGTTCCAAAAGCAGTAATCACGTAGTTTTGAGTTAGATAACCATCTGGGGATGTCATTTGGTTCATTCTAAACTCTTAATTTCGT
>JAOXYD010037976.1:0-13843 GCA_028565735.1 Pinacopodium congolense | reverse complement strand
TTCTGTCTCTCTCTTGTTTGGGTTTTCTTTGTTTTATTTTTTCTCACCATTCTTACGTTTTCTTTGCAGGTTTTTGCCCATCATGCCTCTAAGAACCAAGACTCTTTGCCGAAAATTCGTCTGGCCCATTCAAGCCGAAGCAGAGGGATGCGATGCGTAGGACATCTCTATTGATTTTGGGGTGCCTTTTCCCATCTTTTCCTAAGATGAAGGCACTAGTTACATCCTCCTAAAGGATAAGACTATTCTTGCACCTCGATATTTCGATTTCATGCTTCTAGAAGAAATAGGGCTTAAAGATAAATTACTGCGATTGTGTGCTAAGAGTGGATGGACTCAATTTATTCAGATGGATTATCTCATTTTCACTGAATGAGGTCTTGAGTTCTTTACCACTCTACGTTTTGAATCACCAACTTCTACTGAATTTTGGTTTAGGCTAAGGGGAAAGGCTCATAAGTTAGACAAAAAGGTCTTGAATTCATCTTTTGCCTTTCCTAAGGGCCATATAGAGGATGTCCATCAAAATTTTGCAACCAACCAATAGTTATTGGCATTTTTTTTACTGAGCTCCCAGAATTTAAACCATAAAATGCTTCAAATGCTTATATTATCAATCATGAACGTTTATTATTGCATAAGTTTATTTGCTATGCTATCTTTTCCAAAACGCAAAGTAATAAATATTAAGCTATAGAATTATTTTTATTATGGTGTAATGAAGAGAAGGTCAAGGTGTGAATGTTCTCCTATTTTTTCCCAGATTTAATTCAATCAGTGACTAAGAGGGGGAATTATCTAGGATTAGGGTATTCAGTCACCTCTAACTTACAGAACTAAAAAATACACTCAGAAACTCAAGATCAAAGCGTTTAAAGCCTAAGTGTTCAAAGGAAAAAACTAAGAGAGAAGCTAGAGCTTCTCACACTAAGATGATCTGATTACAGACTGAATTCATGGGTGTTTGTTGATGTTTTTGGCTATATGCAGACTCTGGAAGGTCCCCCTAACATGCCACCAGACAAGGGAATTAATGGTTAACACGTCTGAGTTGAAATCTGCTAGCCACTAAGCTGAAATTGTTGACTTCTAAGACAACGACACCCTGCCACCAAGACAACGGCACCCTGCCATAGTGCCGTTGTTTCTCGACTGCACAACACTATGAACGGCCCCCTGTTCTTCAACAATGGCACCCTCTCAGAGTGCCGTTGTGCCTCAGCACCAAGAGTCTTCTTTTGATATTTTGGCTCCAATCTTGGTCTTTAAGCTCCAAACTGCAAATGAAACATTATGGGGCATCAATTGAACATTTAAACACTAATATAAGGGTCATAATTCATCAAATTAACGATAAATATCATATCAATTTGACCCCTATCAATTCCCCCACACTTAAGCATTTGATTGTCCTCAAAAAAATTAATTCATCATCAATCTCATAATAGGATATAAATATAGGAAAATCAATTCAAAATTTGACACCATAAGTATTGAAGATGCTTTCTTGATCTTTTAAACATTTTGATGCATGGAAATGTTATAAGATTGATCCACCATATCAATTCGCAAATGCATTTAATTTAATTCATACCTCTTCAATTGTCAACCTAAATTAAGAATTCAATTCCACATGTAAAAGGCAATTAACCAAGTTTATTGCATCACCTTATTGACATTTCCACATCCTTTTGAAACAAAAATTAAAAGAAAATTGAATGAATCACTTAATTAATGAAATTCGCAAGCAGAATGATTGAAAGGTCACTTCAGTCTTTTTACGCGAAAGTAAACATTTTGTCGTGAACACCCCCAGTTACTCAACTGTTGTCACAGTAACTGCCAAAAGAATTGAAACTTTAGGCTAAGTTGATTAAGTTCTACTCACAAGATCAATTAACCTCTTGCTACTTATGGTAATCGCTAATAATAATAATAGATTAAAAGTTCAAACTTAGCAATTAAACTAGAAATCATAAATAGAATGGCCATTCATACTCATAATCCCTAATTCTTGGCAATTAACCGGAGTTCCAACTTAATCATAGCATAAAACACAAAACCCATTTAATACCCATTCAAATATCACAATTATAATATATTAATCCATAAAATATGTTCTAACCTAAATAAAACTAAGCCAACATATTGGAATTAAATAAAATAGAAACTAAAATTGGATAAATCATAAAGGAAACAATAAGAACAATGCTAGAAATTAAAGTTGTAACATTAGACAAACAATAACCAAAGGTTTAACAAGTATTTATCAAAACCCAAATGAAATACATAGGAAAATAAATGAAAATAGAAAGGACAATACTAAAACATAAATAAAACTAGGATTTTGTAGCTAAAAAATCGAATATAAGAATAGAAACTAAAACAAGATGAAAAGACAATGAAAACAATCCAAAAACCTAAGGAAAAAAAGAAGAAAAGAAGGGCTACCTAATTAGGGAGCCAAAAATTGATGAAAATGGCTCCTCTTCATTCTTTTATACGTCATATTTAGGTTTGGAAAAGATTCTAGAAGCAAAATTTATGCTTGCCCTTCTTTTTTAAAATATTTTAAATGCTAAATGGTGGTGGATAATAACTTAAACAGTCCTCTAGTGAACCCCCATTAAAGAATTTGCAAACTCAACTTAAAGGGGACTTATTGTGGACTTAAACGACATCATTTAAGTACCACTATTTAAGTCTTTGTTCAACCTCCTCTTACTTTAATTTTGCTCCAATTTTCCTCTAAATTTGGCCTATCAACTAGTATTTGTGGCATATGATCAATCCTGCACCTACACTTGAAATGAACACACATTAGACATTTTAACATCAAATATATGGATGAAACCATGTTAAAACACATAAGAAAACTCAATATAATTTATCCCTATCAGCAAATAACTAAGTAGCTCCTCTTTTTCTTCTATAGCTTGCTTCTCCTTCCTACTTTAAACCATCTTCTCTTCTTTCTTCTCTTCTTCTTCCTTCTTATTTGAACTCACACGCTCTACTTCCTTACCCACTCCTTAACGTAATGGCCTTAACATGCTCTCTAAGATTGGAATGGGTAGTACTAGATAGCTTATTAGATAACCTCTTCTGGAGGATTTACATTATCTGATTAACCAAAGTCTCTAAGTTCCTAATGGAATCATTGTAGTTTTGTAACCTACACTCATTTTATTGAATATCTGTATTATGGTCTCCTCAAAACTAGACTTATCATTAAAAAAGGGTGCATTGGCCCTAAATCCAAGTGGTAAGACTCTCTGAGGATTGGTTAGCAGTGGTTGTTGGTAATTTTGATTGCTAGGCCATAAGAAGTTAGGATGATTACTCCACCCAAAATTATAAGTTTTCAAGTATGGGTCCCCTCTTTATCTATTAAAATTCTCTATAAATTGGGCTTACTCAAGCTCATGGGAAAAGGGTTGTCTACTTGACACTATAAAGAATAAACTACTTTTCTTATCCTCCTAGTACTACCTACTCCACCAAGTGTTTAGTATTTCCATTTAAGCTGCTAGAGTTATCATATCGTTAATGATATAGGCTCTATATGGTTTTCTAGGGTTTCACTCAAAATGGTATTAGAAACTATTACTTTCCATTTCCTTAATTAGTTTATAGGCTTGATTTGGAGTCTTTCGTATCAGATTACCCTCAATGGCATCATCTATGGTACTATAAGAAGAAGGTGTAACTCTAATGTAAAAGATATCTATGTACTTCAATGTGCTAAACCTATGACTAAGACACTTAGAAAGCATCTGCTAAACCTATCTGAAGCCTTGTATAGAGTCCTATTCTTGAATTAGACAAACGAAGTAATCTCGGTCTTTATCTTAGCTATCATGGTTAGAGGAAAGAATTTAACTATGAAATGTTTCATAAAACTGTCACATGTAGTGATGGAACTGGGTTAAAGGGTAGAGAGTTAGGCTTTAAGTTTATCTTTAAGAGAGAAGGGAATAGTTTAAGGTTTACTACTCCTCTAAAATCCCATTATGCCCATATAAGTTATAGATTTATAAAAGGATCGTTAAAATAGGTGTTTGGGTCCTCTAAAGCTGATCCTCCAAACTGTAAGGCCTTAACCATAGAGATAATCCTATTTAGGATGTTAAAATTATTTGAGTTAATTATAGGTCTAACTATGCCAGCTAAAGGTCTACCTCTGTGTCCCATAACTAAATCTATTATAGTTAGTTCTCTAGTTCTTCCTACAGTTGTGCAACTATGTTTTCCTATTTTCCCATCTTTAATGGTTCAATCTCTAACTCTAACTGATCCTCACTGATACTTTCTACTTCTACTTTATCATAAGTGCTTAATTGAGTGTTGTTTCTATGTTTAAGAATCGTTCTTTCTAATTCTAAATTAAATTCAAAATCTTTAGGATTTTGAGCCCTAGTATACATGCAAAAACTAATAAAAGAACTAAATAAATCAAGAAACTAATCTAGGAAATAAAACAACATAATAATTAAAGTAAAAACAATAAAAATCCAATTAACAAAAAAAAGTAGAAAATAAATTACAAAATTCTACAAAATAGTAAAAATAAGAAAAATAACAACAATAAACTCTAGACTAATTGACACCAATATGTTCTTAGTATTACTAGTATGAATCCCTAACAACAATGTCAAAAACTTGTTAGTGATGTGATCTGGTTAACTAATATCTCAACTCAATCTTAAATTTCACCTATGACCATCCTGTAGGCAAGTATACGTATCACCAATAATATAGTAGATCTAAATGAGTCAAAGTATTGTCCCCTGAGGATTTAAATTTAATTGCTAAATCATTTAGATTACAATTATCTAGAAAAATTCAATTAATTGATTAATTAACTAAAACTACTAAATTAAACTAAATCACTTTTAATTAATGAAAAGAAATAAAAATCACTTACGAGAATTACCAAATCTAAATGTACAACTAATGGTGTTAGTGTTTACTTATTTAATTAAGTCAAAATTGATTAGAATGCTTAGTTAAGAGTATTTTCACTAAATCAATATACAACTATGGTTAAGACTATGTCTTATCTCTTTTCGTCATATTTCGCAGTTTGGTCATATAACAAACTTAAGTGATAGGCTTAAAGATCAAGAAGTTTAATATTAAAATCTCTTATTTTAAAATTAATACCCTAACAATTAACCAAAATTTGGTCATTCACTGATTGATATTATGTCATTTATTGACTTTTCTAATATTTAAGGTAGATTTTTCGAATCCTTAGTTATCTATAAATTGACACAAAATGACTTTTTTTTTAAAATTAAACATTCAAATAAACAAAGATTAGCATCAAATTTTATGCAAAATCACTCAATTAAACATCTACTAACGTAGCCTTAGTTACTAGACAAATTAGTTACACATATTAATCAAAGAACACAAAGTATTAAACAAATTACATATCTATTAATTAAAATGAAAATTAAGTTAAATACAATTGAATAAAGAGTTTAGAAAGCATTAAATTTTTCTACAGTTGAATTATAACTTAGAATTGCATTCATCAACTCCTTGAATCCCTAAAAGTGTCTTGAATCTCCAATACAATCAATTGAAAGCTAAAAACTTAAACTAGAAAGAAAAACAATAAAAATTTACTAAAGAAAAGATTAAGGATTGCTAAAATATGACTAAAAATGTTGTTATTTTTAGGGGTCAAATTGATATAGTTTTAATGGTTAATTTGTTGAATTATGACCCTTAATTTAGTGCTTACTTGGTAAATTAATGTCTTAATATGTTTAATTTGCAAAATGGAGCTTAATGATGAAGATTAGAGAAAAATTATAAAGAAAACCTCTTTGTTCTAACCATTAATGACCCCCTGGTAGGGTGCCGTTGATTGAAGAACAGGGGGCCGTTAATGGGTGCTGTATTCGACCATTAATGGCACCCTCTCGGCAGAGTGCCGTTGTACATTAGAGTCAACAATTACAGCTCCGAAATCTTGATGATTTCAACCCTGACGTGTTCCTAATTAATTGCATTGTTTGCTAACACATATGGGAGGCCTAGGTTGTTTGCTAACAACAAGAAAAACACAGAAAACTCGGATCTAACTGTAGAATTCAGATATAACTCCTAGTTAGAGAAACTTTTGCTTCTCTCTTCTTTTCTCTTTGATAGTTTAAGCTTCAAACACTTGTAATTCGAGTTTCATATTGTATTTTGAGTTGATTTTTGTTGAAGACTGAAGCTAATACATGTATTTGAGTTTTTAAATCATCGTAGAAGGTTTTCCAACTTAGATCATTACTTATATTCTCCTATTTTTCAGATTAATCAAAGTTCATGTTCTTAAGTGCATATCCTTGAATGTTCTTTGATTTTCTTGCTAGACCTTCTGGATTCAGAAGCTGTATTAATGTCCAAATCAAGTTAAGAAGTTCAAGACTTTTCAAAAAGCTTTTTAAACACGTTTTTTAACTTCTAAACGATTTTATTCAGCTCATATTTGTAGATCTATCTAAGTATGAGGTTTAAAATGCATATCTTGTATGTTTTGATTCAAATGTGTGGCTAATCATTTTTTTTACTATGAATTGATGTTTTGATGATTTTTAAAAGTTTAAACATCTGTATTTTGCTTATTGAAGGTTTAAAGGAACTAATTTTAAGCTAGCCACTTAAGATTAGTGTTAAAGATAATTTAAGCAGAGAAATCATCTTAAATTGTTTGAAAAATAAATAAGCAGCATAAATTAATCCTTGCATGACCAAACTTGGATTTTTTTTGTGAAAGTTGGAGTTTTGGAATTAATTTTTAGAACTCATCTTCTTGAAATTAAAGCCCATTTACTTGATTTTAAAGCATAACCAAACTTTAGAAAAAATTAAATTGAGAAAAAACAAAGTCTTAACCATAGCTTTGTTTTGATTTTGTGAAGGACTTTAATCAGATTTTAAACTTGTTTTAAAACTCAATTAAATCATCAATCGTCCAATCCATAGCTAATTTACACATTTGGTAATTTTTAGAATTTTTCAGAAGCAATCAAAAATCGTTTTGAAGTGTTTAAGCCAAAGTAATCAAGTTTAAGTCATTTTCTAATTTTTAATCAATTTCTCTATATTTTTCCTAAATAACTGTAATCTGATCAACCTAGTAATTAAGTAATTTTTTTCCGTGGGTTCGACACTCGGAGTCTGAAATATTACTCCACTTTATTACTTTTGCGATAAGTGCACTTGTCTTAGGGTCCGTTGGTTTTTAAATTAAAATAATTTCAAAATTACTCACAGTTTTAAAGTCACCTAGCCAACGTAACATTAAGTCTCCAAATATAGCTTATATATATCTTAATTAGGTCTAAAGTTGGTCATGGGTTGAATTTTCCAAAGTGTGTCCTTTGATTCCTTCATAGATCATACCTCCAGAGACTTTAACGGCCTTTGATATCAAGGATCAACAACGCAGTTAGACTCTTACGTTAATTTACATTTTTGAATTATGGTATTTAATGATGATAGGCTCTGACATCAACAATACTGTTACAAAGTTGTGTCCATCTCCTTAGAATACTATAACAATGGTTTTGACAAGATAACAATTGTGTCGTTAATAACACATATTGATCTTCTAAAAAATGCTCCTAACTTGATTCTTTTAGCACAAGTCTTCTAATTTTGACATAAACATATAAAATAAAAAATTATACATATAAATTAGACAATAATACGTTAAAATAGGGCTAAAAACATACTTTATTCTTATGATTTAATGACCTTTAGGCCTAGGTACTAATATCCATATCTTATTTTTATAAAATCGGTTTACCTCCTGATTCATAGCAAGAGAAAACTTTCTCCACTAAATGCTTATTTTATAATGCTAGGCTCAATTTAAGAAACAAAAGTAAGATGTGATATATCTGTAATTACACCTTGATGGACATCATCTACAATTTTATTTGGATGTTGATTCTTCTTGAATTTCTAATGTCTTGAAAGTCCCTCTTCTTTCTTGTCTTCCCTATTTAGTTCAACAATATGCTTACTTGGTTCATGCAAGATGTCTTGGTGATCATCCTTGTATTCTTTAATGGCTAATTTCTCTAAATTTTAAGATAAATTTGCATCATCTTCAAGACTTTTCTTTATATCACAAGGGTTAGATTAGTCAAAGATAACATACATAGATTATTCAATGATAAAACTTTTTTATTAGAAACCCTTTATGCCTTGCTAGTCAAAGAATAACAAAAAATGAAATAATTCCTTCATACACTTTAGAGTCAAACTTTCCTAATTTGTCATTTGTAGTCAATATATAAAATATATATCTCAACATTTTAAAGTAACTAATCTTTGAGTTCATCCCATGTCGTATGGGGTTTTATCAATAGATAGATTTTTATAGACTTTACTGAACATTTGGCATACGACTACAACAGTTCCTCCCAAAACTATTTTGGATGGTCATACTTATTGATCATTATTCTATACATGTCTTCTAATACTCCTTTTTTTTTTTCAATAACTCCAATTATTGAGGCACCCTATAAGTAGAGAAGTTATGAAAGATGTCATTATCTTCACAAAAAGATTCAATCCTTTTATTCCTGAAATCTTAACTATGATCACTTTTAATTGATACAATTGAGAGTCTCTTTTCATTTTGAACTCTCTTGACAAACTTAACAACTACCCTAAAACATCTATCTTTGTTTTTCAAGAGTAAAACCATGTAAACCTATTAAAATCATCTACTATGACAAATGTATAAAATTTACTATTTAAACTAGTAACACGTCTAGAATCTATAAGAGTCTAGTGGAAGCCTCTAGCTTTTTTTAATGAAATTTTGGTTTTTTTTCCCATTTAGCAAGCTCTACATACCTTGCTTTCTTCAAAGTCAACATTAAGAAATCCATTGACAAGTTGCTTAGGGCTAAGGTTGGAGATAAGATCCATACTTTCTTGTCCAAGTATGATATGTAAAATCCCATCATCTTCAATCATGGACATCAAACACTTTATAATATGATTAGAGAGATCAATAAGATCAATTGTGTATATAAGTATATTGCTTTCTTTCTTATAAAAAAATCATTGTCATTATGAATAACTCTAGAAATAATGCATGATTTTCACTTAAAGCATATATTTTAGTGTTTTTCATTATGTTACTTTATGATATTTTTTACTAACTTTGTCAATGCAAATTATCCTAACCTTAAAATTGTCTCTAAATGTGAGAAACCCTCCATTTTTATAAGATATATGAATTAGGATGCATTAATAATCATATTTCTTAAGCATCTACTATCCATATTGTTAGAAGTCAAATTGATTGAGTTTTTATTGATTATTTGTTAAATTATGACCCATAATTTAGTGCTTAAGCATTGAATTTATATGTTATTATGATTAATTTATAGGTTTTTGATTAATGATGGAGATTTGAGCAAAACGATGGAAGTTTGCAAGTTTCTAGTCTTTCAACGGTGGTCGATGGAGATTAGTGAAAAAAGATGGAAGTTTGCAAGTTTCTAGTCCTTAAATGGTGATCTAGAGACCACAGTTGAAGGATAAATAAACCCAAGGTGAAGAAGTCAAAATTCTCTTATCAATGGCAGGTTGATGGTGCAATTGTCTATCGGCTTAGGGTTCCGTTGATAAATTAGACAAACACATCCATCTCAAATCTCAACAATTGTGGCTTGAGCATGATATTCATTAATGCTACTATCTTTTAGTGTAAAGTGGGAGTCTACCAGAGCTAAAAAATAGAAGAACAAAAAATAAAAGAAAATAATGGATATACAACTTGAATCAAGGAAATCATATCTAAGTTTTGAGAGAGAGGCTCTCCCTTCTCTCTTCATTCTGTCTTAAGTAGTTCATAGGCTTTAAACACTTTCAATTCGAGTTCTAGTGTCTTTTCTGAGTTTCTATTCATTGGAGCTTATAGTTGAGACATATATCTGAGTTTCTAACTATCACAGAGGGGTTTCTAACACATAATCTTTATATATTTTCTCTATTTTTGGATTAATCAAAGTGTATGTTTTTAAGATTACATCTTTAAATGTTCTTCTATTTTTCTATAAGTAATTGTTGAATTAGAGCTGTGTTGGAGTCTAAAATCATGTTGAAGAGTTTAAGACATGTCCAGAACCTTTCTTTGGAGCTTCTAAACTTATTTTACAGCTTCTAATTTCAGATTTGTAAAGGTATGTCACTTAAGTTGTATCTTTTGTATATTTGGGTCAAGATGTATGGCTAAATCATTTTTATTGCTATATTGGTGTATTTATGATTTAAGAGAGCTTAAAGGCATGTGAAAAGGTTTGTTTTTTTTATTAAGGGTCTGAAAGTTATGATTTTAAGTTGGCTACCTAGGATTAGAGTTAAAGATAATCTAAGCTTGAAAAATCATCTTAGTTTGTTGGAAAACTTAATAAACATCACAAATTAATCAATGAATGACCAAAATTTGATTTTCTGTGAGAGTTAGAGATCTGAGATTGCAAATTCAGAAATCAACTTCTTGAAATTAAAGCCTATTAACTTGATTTAAGGCATAACTAAACTTTAAATTAAGATTAACAAAGAAAAGGAAAAGTCTTAACCATAACTTTGTTTTAATTTTGTCAAGGAACTTTAAATCAGTCCTTAAAATTGTGTAGAGTTCAATTAAATCATCAATCACCAGATCTTTATCTAATTTTCACACTTGGTAATTTTTAGAAAATTTTTAAAGCAATTAAAATCATTTTCAAAGTGTTTAAGTCAAGTTAGAGTAGTTTAGCATTTTTCAAGCTTTTAATCAAATTATTTGGATTTTCTAGATAATTGTGATCTAATTAACCTAGTAATTAACCATTTTCCCTATGGGATCAACATTTGGGGTTTAAAATACTCCACTTTATTACTTGTTCGATTGGTACACTTGCCTTATTCACGTTGGTTTTCAAAAAGTAAAATTGTTAAAATCAATTCAATTTTCATAATCACTTAACTATCATCCAATATGTTTTTGATGCCGTTGTCGGGGAATATGGCTTTAATATTAAGAAAATTAGTGTTAGTTACTCTAGAACTTGTAAAAATTATGTTCCTAATTTTTTTGAATTTTTGTATGTTTATTTGCTATTTTGTTTTATATTGTATGCTCTTGTTGCTTTTTGATTATCTTATTTATTTTGTTTGTTTATTTTCATTTGTTTAGTATTTTATTTAATTTTGTATGCATAATCTAGGATGCAATCCCAAGCTCTTAGACCTCGATCTAGAATTTGAGTGCACTTTGAGAAGGAAAAAGAAAGAATATTGAGCAACTACGTTCGATCTTTTAGAAATAAGAACATCTAGTGATATAGAATCAGAACCTATAAAGATGGATCCTGAAGAACGTGTGGTTGTAGGACTTTAAGCAGAAAATAGAGAATTAACCATGATGGAATTAGCTTTGGGAATTAGAGGTAGACCTATAGTTAACATTGTTTGGCCCAGAGTCACCACAAATAATTTTGAAATATCACATAATATCATCTTTATAATCAGGTCGTCACAATTTGAAGGTTCAACTTTAGAAGATTCCAATGAACATTAGCAAAATTTCCATGATACTTATGATCTTTTTAAAAGTAATGAAGTTTTTGATGATGCAATCAGACTAAGGCTTTTTCCTATTTTCTTTTAGAGATAAGGTAAAAGCTTGGTTATCAACACTTCAATCTGGTTCTCTTACTACATGAGATGAGTTAATGAAGTTATTCCTAGCTAAATTTTTTTTGCCTACTAAGATAGCAAAGATGAAGACTAAGATTAACTCGTTTGTGCAGTAAGGAAAATGAAAGTCTATATGAAGCAGGAGAAAGATTTAGATAGATGCTTGCCAGATTTCCTAGTCATGGATTCAATACGTGGCAATAAGTACACATTTTGCTACATCGGATTGACACCTTCAACTCTTGGTAGTATTGATGTTGTGGCTGGAGTTAATTTCATGTGTAAGACTGCGACCAAAGCCTACAATCTCATTGAGAAAAAGGCTACAAATGGTTTTTAGTAGAATTCTGAACTTTATCCAAGAAGCCACATGATGTTCATGCGATTAATGACATAGTAGCTCTTGCATCTCAAATGGAAGTAATGAATAAGAAATTGGATAGTCTAATGAGTGGAACTAGTAGTAGTTCTCATAAAGTTGAATGTGAAAGCTGTGGTAGTACTTCCCATACATCAGTGGAGTGTTAAGAAGATAGTCATTTTTCTCGAGAACCAGAATGACCACAATATGTTAGAAATTTTAATAAGCCAAGAGGAAACCCTTTCTCAAACACTTATAATCTTGGTTGAAAGAGCCATCCAAATTTTTCATGGAGTAATAATTAGAACTATTAGCAACCACTATAACAAATATAAGCCAATGTTCAAAGAGCACAACCACTTGGCTTTAGAGCCAACCAACCTCAAAGAGAGTCGCCTAGTTTTGAAATATATCCAATCTAAAGAGTTTATACGCAAAACCATGAAGCGTTAATTAAGAATTTAAAGCCTTAAGTTGGAAAATTACATAACTCTTATATGAGAGGCTACCTGACAAGCTTCCAAGTACCACTGAAACTAATCCTAAAGAGCATGCTAAGGCGATCATCTTAAGAAGTGGAAAAAAGGTTGAGAATGAAAGGAAGAAGGCAGAAGAAAAAGGAAAGCAAGGGTTGATGGAGAGTGGAGAACAAGAGATAATAAGAGAACATGGAAGAAGAGAGAGAGCCAATGATATAAGAGAGAGAGCTAAAAAAGATAGAAAGGAAGAAGGATAGATAGAAGAGAGAAAGTTAATGAAGAAGAAAAGAAGAAAGAAAAGGAAGAAGATGCTTAAAAAATACGCACCTTTATAAGCAATTTGGAAAAATTTGCTAAGGCAATTGCTCAAATGCCTTCATATGAAAATTTTTTAAAGGAATTCTGTTTAAAAAAAAAAGAAGAAGATTAGAGGAGTATGGGATTGTAAAACTAAATGAAGAGTGTTCTCCAATCCTATTAAAGAAGTTACCTCTAAAGCTTAAGGACCTTGGTAGTTTCACCATTCATTGTACAATTGGTAGTTTATAGAGAGATAGGGTTTTGATGAATCTTGGAGCAAGTATTAATCTAATGCCCTTATATATTTTCAAGAAGTTAGGATTAGAAGAACCTAAACCAATGACAGCCTCATTACAATTAGCTGATCAACCTATAACCTATCTAAGAGGGATTATAAAGGATGTTTTGGTAAAAGTTGATAAATTTACTTTTTTTGTTGATTTCCTTTTCTTAGATATGGAAAAAAATAGCACAATGCCCATTATCTTAGGAAGACCATTCATGGTGATTGAACTAATAGATGTACATGGAGGAAAGCTTATTCTTAGACTTTAAGATGAAAAGATTGAATTTAATATTTTTCGAGCAATGAAGCATTCTGCCACCTTGGATTCATGTAACTTCATTAGAATTAATTTAATTCGAGATGATCCGTTCAAGTATCTGTGTTTAGATCCTTTGCAAAAAACATTGCCTCGTTTATGTTTTGAGGAAGTAGAGGAATGTGAAGTTAAGGAAGTATTAGAGGAATTAGAAGTTGAAAAAGAAACTTCTATTTAGATTCAATCTAGAAGGCATGAGTCTTTAGATAAGTCAATTCAATCCCTTCTAAGGCCATTAATTGAGGAGCCTCTAGCTCTTGAACTAAAGTTTTGCGTTGGTTAGGTGACTTTAAAAGTTACGGACGTTCAAAATGATTTTTACTTTGAAACCAATGTACTTTTAAGGCAAGTGCACCTATCGCAAAAGTAATAAAGCGGAGTAAAAA
>JAOXYD010037955.1:0-13844 GCA_028565735.1 Pinacopodium congolense | reverse complement strand
TAATTGTAATCCAATTGACCTAGTACTTACATCATATAAACTTCCTCATGGGATTGATACTCGGAGTCTTAAATATATTCTACTTTATTACTTGATTTGACCAGTACACTTACCGAAAAGTTGGTCTCGAATTAATTGTTAAATTGTGCATTGAAAGATAGATTAATTTGAACTAATTTTATATATGACCAACCGCAATCATTTTTTATAGGGGTTCATTTCATATAGTTTTTCATGGTATTTTGATGTTAATTAACCCCCATTTTGATGTTTAATTACATAGTTCATGTCTTAAAATGTTTAATTTGCATATTACATCCTAATTGACTTGAAAATAAGGAAAATGTGAATATTAAAGCAAAAATATGAGTAAAACAGTGGTAGCAATCACCCTACATTTAACTCTTTAAGACTTGTGTTTAACTCCTTTTTTAAGACTTAAACATGGGTAGTAAAGTGACGTCGTTTAACCCCTTTTCAAAAGGTGTTTAAGTAGCAGTCTAACTCTTTCTCGCTAAATCTCCCTCCTGATTGGTTGCAACTTGTGCAACTTGCATTCCACTTGCTCCTGACATATTTATGGGGTATTTGAAGCCAAAAACAATAAGAAGAAATAGGGAGAACACATATTTAAAGAGAAAAATCAGATTGATTCTGTTATAGGACTACTTTCTCTTATTCTTCATTTTTTAATCTTGTTATTTAGATATGAGTTGATATTTGAGGATTGTTAGAGCTTAGACACGTGATTCAAGCTTGTAAACATATATTTAGCCTTTTAGTGTTGCATTCTAACCTTGTTTTTACATTAAAAACCAATTATTGTTATCATTTTTTGAAGAACATGTTAAATATGATGAGAATGCCTTACTTCTTGCTTCAAATGAGTTACTGCTTCGATTTTTGGTTAGGGAATGGTTATGAAATAATTTGACTATGTGTCGAATGTGATCCCATGTATGATTGAAGGTTGTCTTTTGCTTAAATGATGAGATTAATGATTATTATTAACTAAACACTTAAATAAAGATAAGAAACAACTTATAAGATTAGAGAAATCTACCTAATTTGTTGGACAAATCATTAAGCAACCTGATTTAAATCATTGAATGACCAAATCTTAGTTTATCTTGAGGGTTATAATATGAAGATTGGAAATTTTTAGGTTAAACTTCCTAAACTTTAAGCCTAATGTTGCAGATTAATGAATGACCAAATTTCAACTTAAGTAATTAGAGAAAAAGTATTGGCTTAATCATAACCTTGTTTTGATTTAGTGAAGTGACCCTAGGAAAATTCTTTCAATCCATAATTAATCCATTTAGATTATTGAAAACTGATTCCTTAACTAATTTATCCATTAGATAATCATTTTATTCAAATTAAGTTATTCTACATAACTTAACATTTTAATTTCACGAGGTAAATTTAGTTGTTCTAGATAATTGTGATCTAATTTGGCTTAGTACTTGCAATTTAGGATTCTTTGTGGGACGATTACTTGGATCTTAAATATTTTCCTATATTACTTATGATTGGTACACTTGTCATTAGTGCAGTTTGAAATTGTGAAAGAAAGAAAAGTATACTTTAATTGTTTAATTTGTGAATTAATTTTGATCATTTAAAATTAATAGAAAACCAACCCATCAAAATTTTGGCTCCGCTACTGGGGATCCACCGAATATAATTGGAATACTAGGGTAAATTAGTGAAGATTAGTATAGAGTTGTTTATATTGTTTAAAGTGTGTACACTTGTTTTAGTTGCTTTTGTTTCAATTGTGTGTATTTGTTTTGAGAGTTTTTCTTATTTAGTAATTTGTCTTTATTTTATAATTTTTTTAAATTTGCATCATACTGTCAAAACCTGAGAAGTTAGAATTTGATATGGAGTTTGAGAGAATCATTTGAAAGAAAAATAAAAAAAAACTCGAGCAAGCACTTTTGAAATTATAGGAGTAGATATTTTTAGTGAACAATCTTTTACTTAGATATGGATCCACCTGAAGAAATAACTGATAGACCGCAGGAGGGTGCTAGACCTTTAACTATGATGGATTTATTTTTAGGCAATAAAGGGTGACTTATGATTAGCATTGTGTAACCTTATGTCGATGAAAACAACTTTGAAGTCCCTTATAGAATTATTTCAATGGTTAGAGGTTTCCCAATTTGGTGGTACAACCTTAAAAGATCCTAATGAACGTTTATAAAATTTCCTTAACATTTACAATCTTTTTAAAAGCAACGATGTGTCTGATGATATTGTTAAGCTTAGATTATTCCCATTTTCCCTTAGAGACGAGGATAGAGCATGACTTAATACCCATCTATTTGGTTCTATTACAATATGGGATGATTTAATGAAGCTATTTCTAGCTAAATTTTTCCCCCTACTAAGATAGCGAAGCTAAAAACTAAAATAAGTTCTTTTGTTCAGTACAAGAATGAGAATTTGTATAAGGCATGGAAAAGGTATAGGGAAATATTGGTAAAATGTCTAAGTCATTGTTTTAACACTTGGAAACAAGTGGGCATATTTTATGCTGGTCTTACACCTTTTACTCGATATATTATAGATGCTGCAGCTAGAGGCAATTTCATGAATAAGGATTCAAAAGAAATATACAATTTGATTGAAGAGATGGCAACAAATAGCTTTTAATATAACTCTAAATGTTATCCTAGAAAGCCAAGCACATGTTATAAATGATACAGTTACTTTAGTGTCCCAAATGGATGTGTTAAACAAGAAATTGGACATGTTGGTTAGTGGAGTTAAAAGTAGTGGATTTATGAGCTAAGCTGAGTGTGAATATTATGGTAGTTCGTCCTGTGTATCTTTAGATTTTTAAGAAAGTAGTTCCATTACCAAAGAGCCTAAACAAACCTAGTATGTTAATTATAATAGGCAAATGAATGATCTTTATTCAAACACCTATAACCCTGGATGGAGAAACCATCTTAATTTTTCTTGGCGAGAAAACCAAAATACATACCAACCCCTAGCCAACCCACATAGAGCCCCACGACTTGGATTTAGAGTCAAACCACATCCACCTAAGAAATTAAGTTTATAAGAAACCATGTTAAAGTTTATTCATGGAAATGAGTCTTGATTGCAAAACCATAAACCAACAATTAAGAACTTAGAGACTCAAGTTATTCAAATTGCTCAGCTTTTACAAGAATAGCTTCTGGATAAGCTACCAAGCACAACTGAAGCCAATCTTAGGAAGCATGTAAAGGCCATTACTCTCAGAAGTGGTAAAAAAAAGTGGAGAGTAAGGGAGTAAAGAAAAAGAAGAAAACATAAGTTGAAGAGAGTAATGGAATAGTAGTAGAAGTAGTAAAAGGAAAAGAAAAAGGGAAGGAAGTTGTTAGTGAAAATTAGGAGCAATATAAGATTCAAATTCCTTATCCTAAAACACTGAAGAATTCTAAGTTGGATAAGCAATTTGAGAAGTTTTTGAAAATATTTAAGAAACTACATATAAATATCCCATTTGTAGAGGCTATAGTACAAATGGCAGGCTATGCTAAATTTATAAAGGACATTCTATCAAAGAAGAGAAAGTTAAAAGATTATGAAACTATTAAGTTGAATGAAGAGTGTTTTGCAATCCTCTTAAAGAAGTTTCCTCCTAAATTGAAGGACTTTGGTAGTTTTACTATATCTTATGTAATAGGTAATTTACAAATAGAGAGGACAATGATGAACCTAGAAGCTAGTATTAATTTAATGCCTTTCTCCATCTTTAAAAAATTGAGATTAGAAAAACTAAAACTCACAACAGTTTCATTACAGTTAACAAATTGTTCTATCACTTATGCACGAGGAATTATTGAGGATGTGTTGGTTAAGGATGGTAAATTCATTTACCCTATGGATTTCTTAAGCTTGATATGGAAGAAGATCATAACGTATCCATTATTCTTGGACAACCATTTATGGTTACAGCAAGGGTACTAATTGATGTGCATGGAAGAATATTGATTATGAGATTCTAGGATAAACAAGGGGAGATTGATGCGTTTAAAGCAATTCAGCACCCGATGGATCATGACTTTTGTAACTTCATAGGCATTAGACATTTCTAGAGTGAACCTTCTATTGTTTTATGTTTTGATCTTTTGCAGAAGATATTAAATCATTCTCAGTCCATAACTCTTGAAGAAGAAGAAATTAGAAAAATTATAGATGCCTTAGAAGTAAGTAAGTTGTCCTCTATTTGGTATCTATTTAGAAATTTTGAAATTTTAAAAAGGCTAATCAAGCTTTTACCCAAGTCATCAATAGAGGAGTCACTTGAATTAGAACATAGACCTTTTCTATTTCACCTTAAGTATGTATTTTTGGGTCCCCCATTGCAGTTACCTATCATTATTTCATCATTATTGGCTAAAAATATGGAAGACAGTTTGTTAAGTGTGTTGAGAGATCATATAAGAGCCAATAGTTTCACCCATGTGGATATTAAGAGATTAAGTCCTTCAATTTGTACTTATAAATTTTTATGGAAGAAGGAAGAAAAATATTAGTCTAACTACAGTGAAGATTAAACCTAAATATGAAAGAAGTAGTGAAAAATGAAGTGGTAATACTATTAAATGGGAGAATAATTTTTCCTATCTCTAATTTAGCTTGAGTTAGCCCAGTTTAAATGGTACCCAAGAAAGGCATCATTATAGTGGTTCAAAATGAGCAAATAGCTACGAAAAAGGTAACTAGTTAGTATATGTGTATTGACTATAGAAAATTAAATGATGTCATCAGAAAGGATCACTTTCCACTACCTTTCATTGTTCAAGTCATTGAAATATTGGCTGGGCATAGTTTTCATTGTGCATTAGACCGGTATAGTATTTACTTACAAATTCTAATAGCCCCTCAGCATCAAGAGAAAATAACTTTTATATGTCCATATGGCACAATTGGTTATAAATGCATGCCTTTAAGGTTATGCAATGACCTTGCTAGTTTTTAGCGCTATATGATGACTATATTCTCTGATATGATCAAATCTTGCATTGAAGTGTTTAAGGATAATTTTTTAATATTTGGCACATCTTTTGAATCATGTTTAAAAATTTTAGATAAAGTGTTTAAAAGATGCAAAGAAACAAATTTGGTGCTAAATTGGAAAAAAGTGTCATTTTATGATTTAAGAGTGTATTGTTCTTAGCTATAAGATTTCAAGTAAGGGTATAGAGGTAGATTCAGCCAAGATAAATGTGATTACTCAACTCCTACCTCCAAATTCAGTTAAAGCGGTTAGAAGTTTCTTAAGTCATGCTGGTTTTTATCAGAGATTCATTAAGAATTTTTCTAAAATAACTAAGTCTTTTACTAATCTTTTGACCAAGGATGTCATGTTTCATTTTGATGAAAAATACACGTATTCTTTTGTGCTATTAAAGACTAAGCTTACAAGAGCATCAATCCTAGTATCGCCAGATTGGTCTTTGTTTTCTGAGTTGATATATGATGCAAGTGATTTCATAATTGGAGCAATTTTAGAACAAAAGAAGTATATTTATTATACAAATTGGACACTGAATAAGGCTTAAAAGAACTACACAATGATTGAAAAAGGAATGCTAGTTATCGTCTTTGCTTTTGAAAAATTTAGATCTTATTTAATTCTTTAAAAGGTGATAGTTTTTACTGATCATTTAGCGTTGAAATATTTGATGAATAAACCAAATGCAAAGTTGAGATTGATCATATAGGTCTTATTGTTGTAAGAATTTGACATAAAAATTAAGGACAAAAGAGGTGTTGGAAATTTTGTTATCGATCATCTTTCTAGGTTAAGTGAGGAAGTCAAGGAACAAGGAGAAAATTAGGATATAAAGAAGTGTTTCAAGAGGAGCATTTGTTAGTTATAAAGGAAAAATTGCCATAGTACGTTGATTATGTCAATTATCTCGCAAGCTATTCCTTATGACTTGTCATATTAGCAAAGCAAGAAATTCCTATCCGATGTTAGAAAATTTCTTTGATATGATCCATTATTGCACAAAATTTATAAAGATCGAATTATTAGAAGATGTATTCCTCATGAAGAAGTTCCTTCCATATTAGATCATTTTCATTCCAAGGAAGTAAGAGGACATTTTGGGCTGACTAGGACTGAACATAAGGTCTTAGAGTTTGGATTTTATTGGTCCACTCTATTTAAGGATGCATTTGATCATGTAAAATCTTGTAATAATTGCCTAAGAATTGGAAACATTTCCATGAGACATGAAACGTCTTTCAGTAAAATTTTAACATGCGAAGTTTTCGATGTTATGGCATTGATTTTATGGGACCTTCCCTAAATCATATGCTAATCAATATATTATAGTCACAGTAAACTATGTCAACAAATAGTTTGAAGCTATAGCATTGCCCACTAATGAAACAAGAAGTGTGGTGAAATTTCTAAAGAAAAATATCTTTACAAGATTTGATATACCACTAGTAATAATCATTATTTTAGGTTCAAGCAATTTGATTCCCTCCTTTCCAAATATTGTGTAACTTATAAAGTCCCCACACCTTATTATCTACAAATTAGTGGTCAAGTGGAACTTTCAAATCGAGAGGTTAAAAGAATTCTAGAAAAGACCATTAGTGCATCTCGGAAAGATTGGCTTTAAAATTGGATGATGCACTATAGGCATATCGCACTACATTTACGACATCTATTGGTATGTCTCCATATCGCCTGGTTTATGGCAAGTCATGTCATTTACCTGTTGAATTAGAGCAAAGGGCATTTTGGGCAATCAATTTTCTAAATTTTAAGTCAAAGAAAGTTTGCGAGAAAAGATTATTACAATTAAATGAGTTAGATGAATTTCTCCTTGATGCCTATGACAATGCCAAGCTTTATAAGAAACGAACTAAGAAATGGTATGACAAGAATATCATTCTTTGCGATTTTAAAGTCGGTGATAAAGTTTTGATTTATAACTCGTGTTTAAGACCCTTTTTTTTTAGAAAATTGCATTCTCGTTAGACTAGTCCTTATGATGTGCTTAATGTTTATCCTTATAGTACTATTAAAGTTTCTAATGGTCAATCATCTTTTAAAGTCAATGGATAAAGGGTCAAACTCTATTTACCTAATAGGGCCAGTGAAGCTACTGAAATTCTTGTCCTCATTGGCCCTTACTACACTTGTTCCATCTTTTAATTATCTAACTAATTGTTTGTGATTCCTTTCTTTTTGTTTGTGTCTTCAGTTATCCTTTTCTTTCTTTTTGAGGGTTTAATGTTCTAGTCTTTATTCTTATTATTTATTTCCTTTTTAGTTTCTTAATTTTCATTATAGTTTTTCTTATTTTAAGTCTCTTTCTAGCTTTAGATTGCTTAATTGATTTGATTTTGTTGTGTTTTTAATTAAGTTTTTCAAGCATTAGTTGTTTAAGTAAGTTCTTTTAAGTCTTTTAGCTAGTGTTCCTCTTAATTTTAAGTTTGTGATTTTCTTGTGTTAGGATTAGTTTTCTGTTCTCTTTAAGTCTCTTTTAGAGTTTTTAATTTTTTTAAGTGTTTTCCTTAAGTCTTTTACAAGTTTTCAATTTAGCCTTTTTAGTTTTTAGTTTACCTTTCCTTTAAATTTCAATCTCCTTAAGCATGATTTTCTTTAGTTTTAGTGTTTTTGAAGCTTGTATTTGAGCAATTTAGTTGTCTAATTTTAATATTTGTCTAGGATCAATTTAGGGCTAGTTAGATTAGGATTTGAGCTAAAAATTTAAGTTTATGAGGATTTTGCAGTATTAAAACGATGTGGGTCAAATGATAATGCTTAACCTACTTAAATTTTCATTTAAGTTTGTCTGGATAGTTAAACAGTGGTAGGTAAACGATGTCGTTTAACTCCCCAAACTGTTGTTTAAGTCCTTGTTAATAAAAATACAACGTTGTTCCACTATACATCATCTTTTTCCCTCTTCTCTCTTCCTCTGTACCTTTGATGTTCCTCAAACCCTAAACCATCGATTTTATTGTCATTTCTTTACCAAACTTACTGATTTAGGGCTCATTTTATTGGAAATTCGGTGATGTGTCTGATTTTACCTATAAATCTCTCAAGTAAACATTGTATTCACATTAAAATCCTTCAAAATCGCCACAGGTACTATTCTTCTTCAAATATGAGAATTTCAAATTTTGAGGTTTTATAGGGCTTATTTTTCAATTATTTTAGTACCATTGGAATCTTTAAATTGTTATCTATCTTGTACTAATTTTGTGCATTAAAATTGTTGTAAAAAAATTTGAAATTTTTCGAATAACTTTGGAATATTTTGGTATATGTTAGTTACATTTTTTCTCTAAATTTTAGCCCTTTTTTGGCCCCTAATCGATATGTTTAGTGAATAGTTTTCACTTGTCATGTCCTCCAGATAATTTAAAGGTGCTTCCAACTCACCAAAAAGACTTGGATATAATTATTCCTACTTCTTGGGTCATAAGAATGCGAACTAGTTCGAAAGCCACCTCCTGCACCATTTTATCATTGAGAGGTCTTTAGCGCCTACCTTTGATGCTGAGTTTGATGTCTCTAGAGCTTTCTATGCCTTAGGATGTGATCTAGTGTTAATTCTTGTTGGCCTATGCTATCCACTATCGGTTTGAGAATTCTATGCCAATATAGATAAGAAGGAAAGCACCGATCTCCTTAACATTCATTCTATGGTGCGGGATACACTTATCTTGATTACTCGTGCTTCAGTTTCTTCAATTTTAGATGTACCAGATATTGAAGATCCATATGATCATCGAGGAGATAGGATTCGAAGTGATAAGGTGGAGTTAGATCCTACATTCTCTATTAATGTGACTCGAGTTGATTTGAACATCATCAAGCCACTAGGTAAGTGCAACTATCCAACCTGTTGTCTTTCTATTCAAAAGAGGATAGTTATTGCTCTTTTAAGCTCTAGTGTAACTCCTTATGTGAGTGGATTGAACAATATTAGGTATGATGATACCTATATATTATATAAGATGTTTTATGGTTTGGGAGTTATAGTGGGCCTACCCTTTTCTGCTTTTATTTAGCATAGCATTCGAAATGTGATTCGCTATAGGCATGCATACAAAAACTTCTATTTTCTAGCACTTTTAACTAGGATCTTTTAGGAGGCTGGGGTATCTTTTGAGGGACAAGTCATTGTATAGCCTCTGCCTAATTCCACTATTGGATACACTCTCTTGAAGCTTTGGCAGTACACGCGAGTGGGTGGTGAGTGATGCAATTGAATTTTGAGGCCTCTTTAAGGCATCGAGAGGGTAGATGATGTTGATGTTCCTGTACCTGAGCTTGTTGTAACACTTAAGGAAGGCATGGGTGAGACTTCTTCTGAAGCCACTTCTAGTATCCATCGTCCTCCTCTTATAGTTGATGTAGATCTTTATACCTTCTTCAGCTTCAGAGGACCAGATTGCTTTACTTCTTCACCTTAAGCAGCATCTCTTTTGCGTTGAGTCTACATTAACTTCTATCCAGACTCAAGTTATTGATGTTTGAGAATGTGTGGATATAGTTTAGAGTCAGCTCAGTATCTTATGGGACTATGTTACCTCTCCTCATCCACCACCTAGCCAGATTTGTTTGGTTTTTTATTCTTTTGTTGTTGTGTAGGGCTCTTTTGTTTTTGTTGTCATAGTTTCTTTATTTTGATGTATTTCTATTGGTTACTTCTTTGATGTATTTTGGCTTTGGATGTATATGCTCCCTTTTGGGTACTATGATAGTATATATTTATTTATGGAGCATCTTTTTTGTGTCTGTTACACTTATGCTTTTATATTTTCTTTATATTTTCTAGCTTACTATTATCAATGCTTACACTCAACAATAAATATTCATTTCAAGGGATCATCAAGTGATGTTGTAATCCGAGTGCTTTCTATTCCTTTATCTCCCATTTCATGTTTTTCTTGATGTTTTATTAACATCGGGGACCAATTTCCACCTTAAGTGTGGGGGGAGGGATATCATGATTTCAAATTTGCTTTGCTTGTCCCTTAGTACATCCTTTTATCATCTCTTTCAAAATTATTTATAATTTTTGGAAAAATTTTTTCAATTTGATGTATATCATTGAAATTTTTTCCCTTTGATTTTGATTATTTTGATAAAGTAAGATGTTATGCTTTTGATTATGATAATTGATGGCATGTTTAACTCTTCAAGACATGCATTTTAACTCTTTTTCTAAGACTTAAACATGGGTACTAAAACAGTGTTGGTCGAACTCTTGCCAGTTGGATCTCCCTTCTAATTGATTGGAACTTGTGCAACTTGCATCCCACTTACTTAACATATTGATGGGGTGTCTGAAGTTAAAAATAACAAGAAGAAATAGAGAGAACACAAAATTAGAGAGAAAAATCAAATTATTATTATTCTAAGACCACTTTCTCTTGTTCTTCATCATTTTAATCTTGTTTTGCATATTTGAGTTAATATTTGAGGATTATTAGAGATTAGACATGTGATTCAAGCTTATAAACGTGTTTGTAGCCATTTAGTAATGCATTCTAACCTTGTTTTTACATTAAAAATCTCTTATTGTTATCATTTGTTCAAGAACATGTTGAATATGATGAAAATGCCTTATTTCTCACTTCAAATGAGTTTTTAATTCGATTTTTGGCTACGGAATGGTTATGAAATTATCTAAATATGTACTAAATGTGATCCCATATATGATTGAAGGTTGTATATTGCTTAAATGATGAGATTAATTCTTATTCTAAACTAGATACTTAGAATAAAGTTAAGAAACAACTTAGGATTAGCGAATTCTACCTATTTTGTTAGACAAATCATTAAGCAACCTAATTTAAATCATTGAATGATCATACCTTATTTTATCTTGAGGGTTTGTTAGGGGTTAAATTTATAGTATTTTATGATGTTATTTGATGTTAATTTAACCATATTTTAGTGCTTAAATGTTCCATTTATGTGTTATTATGTTTACTTTGCATAAGGGAGCTTGAATATGAAGATTGGAGTCAAAATATAAAAGTTATGTAAAATGTCAACCTAAAGTCAACCCAAAACGGCCCCCTGCCAGGGTCACGTTTCTCATTGAACAGGGTGCCATTATTGATGAATAGGGTGCCGTTACTGGACAGTGGGTCCCGTTAATACACGTGCAGTAGCCATTTTTTACTCAAATCTTCAATATTTGCGGCTTGTCTACTTCCACCACTTACAGTTGCTCAATCGCTATATAAAGGGGCCTCTCCCCGATGTTTTAGGCATCAGTTTGAGGATCAAACACATTAGTTTTAGATCAAAGTAGTCTTAGGTTGTTTTTCATTTCTCTCTTTAGTAATTTGAGTTTTTCAGGTTATTTGGAGTTTCAATAGTAATAGTCACATAGTTTTGAGTTAGAATACCCCCTAGGAATGTGATTTGGTTCATTCTAAACTCTTAATTTTGAGTATTATTGTTGTTATTTTGAATTAATCAAAATATTTTTGTTTAAGTTATATTTATCATATGCTTTGATTAATTGTTATGCTTAATGTTTAATTTCAGTTAAGTGATTATGCTTAATGTGTTTATGGATGGTTAATTATGTAATTTATGATTAATGCATGATTAGCGAATTAATCTTTGTTTATTTGAATGCTTTATGATTGACCTAAACTGATCACTTAGGATATTGCCTTCAAATAACCTAGGATCTGACAGTCTCTACCTAGGTTATTAGAAAAGTTAATAAATAACATGGTTTAAATCAATGGACTAACCAAAGATTGGTTGATTGCTAGTCTTAGATTAGGATAATTTGGGACTTGACTTCCTAAGCTTTAAACCTATTACCTAAATCTGAGGCAGAACCAAACCCCAGGATAGGATTAATAGAGATAAGTTAGTGTCCTAACCATAGCACTGCCTAAATTAGAGAAGACTCTAGATTAAGCATCACTAATCCATAAATTAAATCATCAACCACTAAAGCTTAACTAAATAATTTATGAAAAGCAACTTATGACTCTATTACAATAGATTGGAATTTTTCTAGGATCTTTTATAGTATATTTTAGTTATTTTCTTAAATCGTAAGGCTGAGTGTCCTCTAAATAATTGTAATCCAATTGACCTAGTATATACATTCGATAAACTTCCTCATGGGATCGATACTTGGAATCTTAAATATACTCCACTTTATTACTTGATTCAACCGGTACGTTTCTCGAATGTTTGTCTCGAATTAAATTGATAAATTGTGCATAAGGATATATTAATTTGAGCTATTTTTGTATGTGGTTAACCACAATCAAGTTTTTGACACCGTTACTGAGGAAGAGAATTGTAATATTAGGAATATATAGGTGTCAGTTATTCTAGAGAGTTGTTCATTTGATGTTTGGATTAGTAGTTTCTTTCATTGTTTTATTTTGTTGTCATCTTTTTTTGTATATAGAGCCTGAAGTTAATAAGGACGATAGTTGGACAAATCAATTTGAGAATTTTCAAGCCTATACCCTTGATTTTGAGGATTACCCTTATTACTCTTGGCTTAATTCTTCTTGTTTTGAACATCCTTCACAATTTCTGGTTAAACAATATCCTGAATGTATAGATGAGTATACCTCTAGTTGGATGAATTATCCTAATTATTCGTGGCTCAATAAGTCTACATTTCAGCATTCTTTTGAAATTCCTTATGAACCTCAGCCTAAGCATGATCAAATAAACATGGAGCAAATTTTAGAATCAATTAGGGAAATTGATCATGTAAAGTCAATTGAGTTAACAAGTGAGAGTGGTGAGTCAACATCAACTTTAGGTAACTCAATTTTTGAACTTGTTAATTGTGAGCATCAATTCCGGGTCATTAAAAATAAGATAGATGAACAGTTCAAGGTAGCTTATGAGAGCATAGATTTCATAGGTATTTCATCTTTTGATTCGCGAGCAAGAGTTGTTTACTGAGCCTATTTTCCAAAATGCTTGAAAAAGGGTAAGACTTTTGAACTCAGGACCCCGCTGATTAGTATAGGAACCCTTCCACAATTGGTTTGTCATTATTCAAAGGATGAGGATGAGAAGTTAGGTGTTGGGTCAAATCTTATGTTGAAAATTCCCTAATGCTAAGATCTAGCTAAAATACCTTAAAGAAGTGCTTGTTGGGAGGCAACCCAATCGTAGAAATAGGATTTCATATGCTTTCAATAAAATAGTATGCTTTTTTTATACTTTTGGTGTGTTTTATTTCATTGTGTTTTTTTTTCTTGTGTGTTATCTTCTATTCCCGATGCCTTGATGTTTTGTCCTTTAATTTTCAGATAGCTGCATTTCACATCAACGAAGTGCTCGCACAATCATATCTTTCTTCAACTGCATTCACTTCCTTTCTCTCACATTTTATGCTTATTTTTGCACATTAGGAACAATGTCCATTTAAGTGTGGGGGAAGGAAATGTTAGTTAAGCACACTTGAGTTTTTGTCTAGGAAGATTCTGTCTAGGAGATTAGATTTTAAGTGGGATCATTGTGACCCCTCCAGTCTTTCCTAGGAATTTACCTGGTGTGATTTTTTTAGTACAATCGTTCACACTCTATTCACCTATATCAATTGTTCGATTTTCTTTTACTAGTTTACAATTTATGGAAAACTTTTTCAATTTTAATGCTTATTTTTGTTCATGTTTTCTTTTGAATTTAATTATTTGACAATTTTAGATTTTAAATAATTAATTGTGACTATTAATGACTAAATGATTTTAACTCATTTCATGATTTGGATAATGGATACCTGATTAATATAATGATATTCCACATATAAAATGCAACTTAGTGAGTAATTTTGTGACTT
>JAOXYD010037954.1:0-27500 GCA_028565735.1 Pinacopodium congolense | reverse complement strand
ACTTATCCAGAGCTGGATTCCACAAGATTATAATTTTCAGTAATTTTATAAATCATTTTATAACTAAAATTGCAAAGATTTGAAGCATAACTTAAATAGATCTTTAATTTAATCTTTTCGTCTTTTAATCAATTAATTTGGAATTTCCTAGATAATTGTAATCTAATTAATCTGGTAATTAACTTAAGAAATCCAAACATTTTCCCCATGGGTTCAACACTCGGAGTCTGAAAATTACTCCACTTTATTACTTGTTCGATAGGTGCACTCGCCTTTCGTCACGTTGGTTTTCGCTTACTCTCATTTTGGTTTTCAAAGTAAATTCAGTTTAAAGAACGTCCATTTTCAATCACTCAACCAACAAACAACAAGTTTTTGGCACTGTTGCCGGGGAGAAATAATTGGTGTTTTAAAGTTAATATTAGAGAAATTGGTGTCAGTTACTCTAGGATGTACACTTTGTATATAGTCTTTTAAGTTTGCTTGTACTTATTTTTGTGATTTAATTTGCTTTTTATTTCCTTAAGTTTGATTCTTAGCCTGTTCTTATCTTGATTGCATGTTTATTGTTAAGAATCAAATTAAATGGAACATCATGAGAACTTAGTTTTTCAACCTCAAAACGAACCAACCATGTTGGAGTTAGTGATTCAAACTAGGAGCGGTCCGAAGTCTAGCATTGTTAAACCTAGGATAGACTTAGATGATTTTGAAATTCCACATATTCTCATTTCCATGATTAAGTCTTCTCAAATTGGTGGTTCATCTTCGGAAGATCCAAATGATTATTTAAGCAAATTTTTGAACATCTGTGATCTCTATCATAATTCTAAAATTTCAAAGGATGTACTTAGACTTAAGTTATTTCATTTTTCTTTAAAAGATAGAGCTTGCACGTGGTTGAACACTTTTCCACCTAATTTGATCCAAACTTGGGATGATCTTGCTAATCAATTTTTAGCTAAATTCTTTCCCCCAGTTAAGATAGCTAAATTGAAAATTTTGATCTCATCTTTCGAACAAGAGTCGACATAAAAACAATTAATTAAGTAGCAACTATAATCCAAGAGTGGATTCAAGAACGTAGGTTTGGACAAAAAGAAAGGAGAGGAGCAACCACACCACAAAAGCTCTAAGCACCATTCAAGCATCAAGTTTCAAATTTCGAGAGTTCATCAAGTTCTATATTTTCTTTTCAGATTTATTTTAATTTGTTTATTTTATTATGTTTTACATTTTCAAGAACATAGACATGATTGAACTTAATTTTATTATGAGTGGCTAAAATTGTTTTAGGATTTATTGTTTGAATTATCTGTGACCCTTTGGTTGTTGATTTAATTTTATAAATATTTGTGATGTGTATTAAGCTTAAACCCTATAACAAGTCGAGAGAGTGAGTTCAGTAATTTGTTTTAGGTGTACAACAAGAGTTGGCATTTAATAGACCTATTAACAATAAGTTATTAATTTATTAGGAAGAGATTTCGATAAATTGATATACTACCTATAGGATAGCTTCATATCTAGTTGAATGTTTAGGAAAGGCTTTGCATCTTAAGAGATCCCAAAATTAATCCTAGATTATTTAATTAATGGCATTAGTTGCACTTTGAGAGAGGATAGCTAAAATTTTAGGAAATCTTGGGGCAAATATAAATTAGATCAATCAAACTAAAGGGAAACAAAAAGGAATAACAACAAGTCCTATTCTTGAATCTTGATTTTCTCTGAATTTTAGTTTGCAGTGTTGGCGATTGGTTGTGTTGCTCACTTTTGCTTCCAATTTATTTTTGTTTAAATTATTTTTTATTTTTATTTTATTTTCTTGCATTGGTTCTTAAACAAAGTATAAACCAAATTGATAGGGTGTCCAGATACAATCCTCGTAGGATCGATATTCGTTATTTACTATAAGTACAACCCATATTCTTGCAGTTTTGAGCGTAAAACTAGTGGTTCATTTTACAATAAAAAAATATTATTTATGTTCATTTAATCTTTGGTTTATGTAGCTTAATCATGTGTGGTTAGTTTTCTTAGGGGTTTGGAGAAATTAAAAGGATAAAGGGATTAATATTGTGAGAATGGAGTTGAATTTATGCTTAATTTGGTGCTTGTAAGTCTATGGTGGTTTAGGAGTTAGGTTAAATGTCATGATTTAGTAATTGCTTCTAAGCTTGATTATCCTTTAGGTAACTTCTTAATACAAAAGCTAGGGTTGAGCGTGTGATACATAATAGGCCATAGCAATTCTCAAAAGTAGCAATAGGTTAGTTGAATTTGTTAGGATATTTAACCAACTAACCTAGGGTCCCATACCTTTAGGTTACACCTTCCGAGCTTGTGAGTAGGTGGTCTACGTTAGTCATTCCTTAGTACCTAAGACCTCTTCACTATTAAATCTAGAGAGCTTGCTCTAGGATATAGATGAAGATAAAGGCATTTCTAGAGCTTGTTAGATTTCTCTAATTTAGCGGAACTGAGGGCTTGAGAGCTTATTTGAGCCTATAGGCTAACACCATGACTAGAGTACCTCTTATTTAGATTCAAGGATCAATGATCATACCGAAATCCTAATGATATCTCTAACCCACTTCTTTGTTATTGTTATTAGTCTTGTCTAAATTTTCTTTGTGTTTATCTTTTGGTTTGCATCTATTACATCTTAGTTTATTTAGTTTTCATCATTCTAGGGTGTTTTTTTTTCTTTTTCTTATTGTAGCATTTGAAATAACATTTGCATCCAAACTCTTTATGGTTTGACCCTAACTCACCTTTACTCCATAGTTTCTATAGTTAGAAATTTATTATTTGATAGCTTACAATGAGCTAATCAGGTAGAGGGGCTCATTAAGGGTCAGCTTGAGGTAGTTGTTGATAGTTTTGATTATTGCTCTACACAAATTTTAGATGTTTCCTCTAACTAGGATTTAAGTTTTTGAGAAAGGATTCCCTCTTTGCCTATTAAAATTGCCTAAAAACTGGGCCTACTTAGGATTTCAAGCAAGAGGACTACCTTCTTGACACTTTAAGGATGAACAAGAGGTACTTCCACAACTTTCACACTAAACTCTAATAATGCTACTAGCAACTCCACTCACTAATCTATCTAGTTTCTTATTCAGTACTTCCATTTGGTTTATAAAAGCTACTATGTTATTGATTGGATGAACACCATATGGCTTACTAAGATGGCATTCCAAATTGCACTAAAATTTATTTATTACCATTTCCTCAGTCAGATTATAATCTTTGTTCAGAGTTTTTTTTCATGAAATTTCCTCCAGCTGCAGCATCGATGTTGCTATAAGTAGGAGGAGTATGACCACTGTAAAAAAATTTCCATTTACTATCATGTACTGAACCCATGGGTATGCTACTTCGCAAGCATATACCTAAATCTCTCCTAGGCCTTTTATAAGCTCTCATTCTTCTATTGAACAAAAGAGCTAGTCTTGGTCTTTATTTTAACTATCTTGGTAGGTGGAAAAAATTTAGTTAAGAATAGCTTCATTAAATCATCCCAAGTAGTAATAGAACAAAGCTGAAGTATGGATAATCAGGCTTTAGCTTTATCTCCAAGAGAAAAAGGGGAAATCCTAAGCTCAATTACATCTTCCAAATTCATATTACTTTTAAAGATATCACAAATATCTAGGAAATCTTGAAGGTGCTCATTCAGATCCTCTAAAGCCAATCCACCAAATTGGGAAGACCTAATCATGAAAATGATACTATGAGGTATTTCAAAGTTATTGACATTGACAAGATCAGACAATACTGGCCACAGTTCTACCTTTGTTTCCTATTTCCAAGTCTATCATGGTTAGTTCTCTAGGTTCTCCTTGAGGTTGGATAACTACATATTCCTGAGGGTCCATTTCTACAGGCTATGATTTAGTGTCATTAGGTGTTCCTACTTCTAATTGATTAAACATGGTAAGTCATGATTTTTTCCTTTTCCTATGAATTGTGTGCTCAAGCTCCAGATCGAAGTCAAGTTTCTTAGGTTTTTAGCCTTGCATATGAATACAAACTTAAAGAAATAACGAAATAAAAGCAAATACTAACTAAACAGAAAAAAGATAATGAAAAGCAAAAAATTCATGCAACAATTAAAATAGAAAAATAAAGAAATTTTTTTTAGAACAATTAGAAACATGCTAATTCTTAATATTCTAGCTCTTTCCTCAGTAACGATGTCAAAAACATGTTGTGTTATTGGATGATTTAATTTAATCTAAAATTTAATTTTAATTTTTAACCAACTTTACAAACAGGTGCACCTGTCAAATAAGTAGTATAGTAGATAAAAGTCTGGATGTCAATCTCATGGGGAAAAATTGACAATTATGAAGCTTACAATTATTTAGTAAAATCCAATTGATTACTTAAAAAGCTGAAAAGCTCTAATTTATCCTAATCGATTTCAATTAATGTAAGAATGACTTCTAAGTTGTTTTAAAAATTACTTAAAACTACTAAAATTTGAAAATTAGTTAAGAAATAGGTTTTCAATGCATTAATTGAGCAATTAACATTTTTAGAGACTGATTTAGAGTATCTTCACAATTTTAAGACAAAGTTATGGTTAAAACTACGTCTTTTCTCTATTAATCATAATTTAAAGTCTAATCATTCATCAAATTTAGTTAATATGCTCTAAGGTCAGGAATTTAACTTCTGAATTTTTAATCTTAGAACTTAAAGTCTCATAAATAATTGGATTTTGGTCATGCAATTATTAATTTATTTTGTTTATTGATTATTCCATCAACCTAAATGGATTTCTCAAGTCTTATATCAGTTATTAAGTGGTCAGCTTAAAAAAAGATTTTTCAGATCTTCAATAAAGAAAAATTAGTTCCTTAAATAAAAAAAAATTCAATTAATTTATTTACACACCAATTCTTAGTTGAAAATTTATTTAGCTACACATATTAACCAAAGCAAACAAATAAGCATCTTAAGCACCATACTTTGATTAATATTAATACAAGTGCTAAATAATGAGTTTAGATGTTACAAAACATCTAAGGATAGCTATTAGATGATTCAAAACCCCCCATCATCTTAATTTAAACTCCAACATAATTCTAAATAAATAATAAAATTTGATAAAATAAAAGAACTTGAAAAGAAAAAGTAAACTTAAGCACAACTCCTAGGTTAATCATGAAACATAAACAATATAACAAGTATCTTGAGCTAGAAAAGCTCCTAAGTTGATCTTCAAATTTAGAGTGATGTCTTTACAGTAAGCTCCAATCTTTAGCAGCTTAGAAAACAACTTAAAATCAAAGATACAAGTGTTTGAAGGCTAAGAACACTAAGAACACTAAGGAAAAGCTAAGGAAGAATGGAGAGAAATTTCTAGATTTGATCTCTCTTAATTTTGGAATGTTCTTTGTGTTTTTTCCCCCTTCAGAAGCTTGTGGATAGCCTCCCATGCTTCCACAAGGAAACGAAATTAATTGGAAGTATGATCTAGCCACAATTGTTGATATTTGTTGATTTTTTTTGTCTGGCACCTACTATAGGAGGTTGACTTGGAGCTCTATAATGGGTGGTGTAACCATCGTGTATGTCCTACTATAGCACATCTTTATGTGGGTTCTTTGAAGCTCTACGTAGGTCTCTCCAGACCCATGTAGAGGTTTTTGAGAGTGCCTAATTTGCCATATGTTTGCTCCAATATTCTATCTTGATTAACCACTAATAAAGTTGATATTGGCTCACAAAATTATAAATTTACCTAACTAATTTAACTTATTATGTAGTAGGACAAATCAGGGTCGATCCCACAGAGAGCTGGTTTTGATTATAAGCTATTCCTAAGGTTGTGCTAAAATAAAATAAAAAGAAAAGAAAACCCTAAATACGGATGCATAAAAACAAAATAGAAATACAAATAATGAAAAACAAAGAGGAAGACATGAAACAAATAACAAATACAAAAAGCTGAGCAGAAGATATTTCTAGGATTTAGGACCTAAAATTGATCATAAAAATATATAAATTATGATCTAAGATGCTAGCGTATGTATCCAAATAAGCTCTTGAATCTTAAATTCTTCAATTTTGGGATAAAAAACTCTAAAAATATCTCTAATTATGGGACAACCTAGAACAAGCTCTTTAGATATAATGGTGCAACAACATTAAACATTAGAGAATGACTAACCTAAGCCATATTCTCACAAGCTCAAATTGTGTAACTTAAAGAATTAGAATCTTAGGTTAGATTGATTAAGTTTATCGACAAATTCAACTAGCCTATCATCACTTATGGTATTTGTAATGGATGATTATATATCAGAAGTCTATACCTAACAATTGAACTAGAAATTATACCTAGGATGGCCAATCATATACATTAATCCCTAATTTATGTCATTCAAACATAATTTGAATTTAACCTTGACGTAAATCATAACTCCCAATTGATTTCCAATCAATTCTTACAATAATAAAGCCACTATCCCATTAATATCCTCTTACCCAAGATAAAAGTAGTATAACATCATCATGAAATTAACAATAAAACAAACTGAAATTAATAAGAAAAAAACCAAAGATGAAGAAATCATAAAAGAATTAAATAGAAAAAGGTTGGAAAATCAAGAACAAAAGCTATATTAACATAAACAAAGAATTCTGTATATAGGTAATAATACCAAGACGAAGTCAAAACAAAAAATAAAACGAAAATGAAATTACAACAACAAAAACAACTAAAATAGGAAGAACATAACAACTAAACATGAAATCTAAAGAGAAAATTGAAATAACAAACAAAAACTAACTAAGAAACGAAGAAAAGAAGATACAAAAATGGTGGAGGCCAAAAGAATTGAATGCCGCCCCTTTCTCTTAATTATGCTCTTTTCTATCCCTTTTATACGCCTCTTTTAGGGTTGAGATAAGTCTCCCGAGTGAAAGATCTTCTGCCTTTATTTTTTTCGTTGTCAACAAGAGGAATCCATCTACCAAAATATAAGGCATTGGTCAACTACTTAGAGGAATTAGTTAATTGAAACACAAGGCATTGGTCGACTAACTTGAGCCATTTGGTTGAATGACCTCTAAATCTCTAGTAGTTGCATCTTTGGATATTCCTTTTCACCATTTTTGGTCCTAAGTTGTCTATTTTAGCAATAAAGTATGTATTAAGGACTAAACCTTCATGTAAGCTGAAAAGAAACACAATTTAGGCATTCAAGTATGAAAATAAGGATGAATTCACATTGAAATACATATAAAAACTTAAGATAATTCAACACTATCAAATATCCCTACACTTGACCTATTGCTTGTCATCAAGTAATGACTAAAATGCTTTAATCAAACAATTACAATTAAAATTCCAAAGTTAATTGAGTATAGCAGAAATTAATTGATATTTTTAACAAAATTCACAAATTTTAACTTTATTATGATAAAAAAGTTAATTATAAGCAAAGTACACAATTAGTGAAACAGTAACCTAATACGCATAATATTCAACATTCAAGAAATTTCATATAGTTTATTATAAAAACTAGTCAAGGATACTAAAAAATACCAAAAGCAATTGAAAACACGATATAATTTAAAATTTGAGCAATTATTATTTGAGAGGTCATCCAAAATTTTGATGCGAAGTTGAACATCTTGTCATAAACATGCCCAGTTACAAGACTAGATCACATTCTCGAATAGCTATTAGCACTACTCATAGCTTCAACCTTACATTAGGTCTAAGCCAACAGAGTGAGAATTACACAACATGCATAATAACACAAAAGAAGATGCTTTTTATTCAACAAAATAACAATAAAGACATTCTTCTTTTGTTTTGTTTTGTTTTGGTTTGTTTTGCTTGTGTTGTTTTGTTTTCTTTTTAACACTTTATTCTAAACATCCCATTTTAAATTTATATGAAAAATAATATAAAATGGACTTAAATATTGAATATCATGCAAATAGGTCACTAAACACATGCAAAGTACTTAAAAGAAAACGAAAAAAAAAATTTAGCATCTTTTCAAGAGCTGAGCATAGATCCTCAAATTAAAAACATTAGTTTCCTTCAAATATCATAATTAAGTATTAACTAAAGATCAAAATCATTTCAAGCTAACACATTCAAATCATCATCATCAAACTCACAATAACTCAAGTTAATAAAAATTTTAAACTTACCTAATCGCATACTTAAAATTGGACATCATCCTCAATGTCCTAAAAGAATGAAAATACAAAGAGGATGGAACAAGAGTATTCTCCTAATAGGCGAAACTATGAAGCCTTTGAGAGAGATAATAGCCTACTTTACTCATACTTTAGCACACCTATAAAACAAATATAGAAAGTAAAACTACTCTAATAAAAGAAATTAAAGACTTATTTAACTAAAAATAAAAGACACAAAAGCTTAAAAGAAAGGTTGGGTTGCCTCCCAACAAGCGCTTAGTTAAGGTTATAAGCTTGACCCCTAATATTTACAACATACATGATCAAATGGAACTCATGGATGAGCCTAGAGTACCTTTCCTCGAAACAAACTCAGAATCAGCATGATGTTCTAAAGATTTAGGAAGGTGGAACTGCACAATTTCTTTTTCATATTCCAATATCCACTCTCCACTATGGACATCACCTTTCTCCCAAGACGGTCTCCCTAATGGTAGAAGCAATGAGTTTGGAGACTTGTCTTCCTGCTTATCACCTTCCTCATTTATCTTGCTCGGGTATAGCTCTTTTAACATTTTAGTACCATGTGACTCTTCCTCTTCTTTAAGCTAGAAAAAGGAAATGAAACTTGGTTAGCAATACCGAAAGATGGACTACTTATCTTTGGATGTGTTGCATGATCCTCGTTGTCTCAAACTGTCACCTCTTCCTCTCCTAACTTCCCTTACTCTTCCTCTTTGCTTTTGGGTTCTCTCATAGCTCTCCACTCCTTGATGAACAAATGCACATCTCCTCCCTTGTTTCTCCCTCTGGTTGGCTAAGCATGCTTGAAGAGACTTGGGCTTCTATGCTCCCTATCACCTCTGTTAAATGGTTTACTTGATCTTCCAAGTTCTTCAAGCTACTCCTTGTTTCTTTATGAAATTAAAGAGTGGTGATCGCCAAAATTTGTATGATCTCCTCCAAGGTTATCCCATCAGCTTGTGGTGGTGATGGTAGGGGGGAGGCATGGGCTGAAAGTGTAGCTAGTCTTGATAATAACATAGTGGAGAACCAAACCTATATTATTGGTCCTACAATATAATACATGTACAAGTAGGATAACCTAAAAATGAGTAGATGTCACATACCTTAGTTTATTCTTCATTCATCTATACTTGAGAATATGAAATTCACTCCTTGATGCTTTAAGTTGAAAGTAGCAGGAAATTGAAAGTTATTATTAGAATAAGGATAGTAAGAAAAATTAGAAAGAAAAGCATACTGATAATGATCCATGCCATTAAAAGCTTGTAGAATTGGAAAAAGTTGTGAATAAAAATCAAACACAAGACAAGGTGACCAATATAAACAAAAATAAAAACAAAAAAATAGTCGAAATAGCTAAAACACAAGCGGTAGTTCCATGGCAACGGCACAAAAAATTTAGTAAGTCTGTCACCAGCTCACCAAATTATAAATTTACCTAACTAACCTAACTAACTATATAGTAGGGTAGTCAGGGTCAATACCATAAAGAGCTGGTTATGCTTATAAACTATTCCTAAGATTGTGCTAAAAGAAAATAAAAAGCAAAGAAAATCCCTAAATTTGAAGGCATTAAAACAAAGCGAAAAGACAAATAATGAAAACAAAGCAATGTAATTCATGTATTCAGATAATATCTTCTCCTTAACGTTTTGTATTTGTTTTTTGTTTTCTGTTAGTTACTTTCTTATTTTATTTGTTTTAATTCTATTAGTTATCTTTTTTTTTATTTTAATCCCTTTACATTCAGGGGTTTTATTTTATTTTCTCTTTCTTTTGTGCAACATTAAGGATAGCTAAAAAAAAAAAACCCAGTTCTTTGTGGAATTGACCTTGACTTGCGTTATTACATAGTTACTTAGATTAGTTAGGTATTTATTATTTGGTAACTCACGACAAGCTCCACCAAAATTTTAGTGCTATTATTAATGAAATGACACTTGTGTTTTAACTATTTCTTGTGTTATTTTTATTTTTTGAATCATTGTCATCTTATCATCTATTTGTTTTTTTCACAAAATTTTCAGTTTTATGGATTTATAGCTCACTGACACAATATCAACATGCTTTTTATCCTGATTTTTTTTTCTAATTATTCAGATAATGAGTTTTAATTTCTTATTACCTTTAGGGTGAAGCAATAAATGGTGAATCTCACGTCCTTAGTGGTGCAAGTATGGAGGGATGAAGAAGAAGCTAAGATACGCGATGTTTGCTCATTTTCAAGTTACCATGCATGTATGTGTCCTATCTTGTAGGATATGTAATAGTATTGATTCAATTCTCCACTTATGTGCTACTAACTTTGGTTACACTTTTAACCAGTACCTCCACCTCCACCTCTACCATCACCACCATAAGATGATAGGAAGTTCTTTAAAGAGATCATAAAGAATTTGGTGACGAGCCCTCTCTAATTTCATAAGGAAATGAGGATTAAATTGAATAAATTGGGATATCAACTGAGTCAACTGATTGATATGATTAAGAACATAGAATCCTAAGTTTCTACAAGTATGCTTTGCTAACCATAGATAGACTCTAGGGAAGAGGTGTGTTTTATTTCATTAGGGAGCAGAGAACATTAGGAGCACCCAAAACAAAAAGAGGAAGAGGTAATAGTTCGAGAAAAGAAGGAGGATGAAATACCTCCTAAGGTAATTTTTCCATCTTTTGGTATTGCTAACCAAGTTTTACTTCCTTTTCTTAGCAATTTGTAGAAGAAAGAAGAATAAGAAGATAAGAAGAACGAGGAAGATCCGTAGGGTGAAAAATTATTGAAATGGTTATGTCCAAGCAAACGAAAGTAGGAAGGTGATGTGCAAGAAGATAAGTCTCCAAACTTATCTCTTAATCAACTGGGGAGATCATCTTAGTGAAAATGAGATGTCCATAGGATGGAGTGGACTTTTAAGTGTGATGGAGAAGCAATGCAATTCCACCTTTCTAATGCTATATGACATCTAGCTGATTGTGAGTCCATTATGAGAGAACCTGCTACAGCTTATTTATGATTTTGTACATGTTTCATGTAGGCTCAAACCTCCTTTCGATACTAGATATTGCTAAAAATGAGGTCAATATAAAGACATAAAACAAGTGCTTATTGGGAGGAAACTCAACCTTTCTTCAGTTTATATGTCTTTTCTTTATGTTAAATAATTCTTTAGATGCTTTGTTTTTGAGTGCTTTTCCTTTCTTTTCATTGTTTTGTCTTCTAGGGAGTAAAAATGGGTGGCTACCTCTCTCTATAAAGCACTTAATGGCCTCATCGAGGGAGTATTCTTGTTCCATCTTTTTTATGTTTTAATTGATTTTGGGACACTGAGTACAATGTATAATTTAAGTCTCGGGGTAGGGAACAAGTTTAAATTTGCACAATTGGATTATTATAGGTTCAATTGTGATGATTTGAATGTTTTAGCTTAAAATGATCTTGATTTTTAGTTGATTATTGATTGTGGTATTTGAATGCAATTGATACTTTTGATTTAATGAGCTTTAATTATTTTTAACCCCTAAATTTTTTCTTTTTCTTTTGAGTGTTTTAAATGTGTTTTTTTGAATTTTTTTATGATATTAAGTGTTTAAGTACATTTTTTATGTTTTTTAATGTGAATTTAAAATGTAATTTTTGAAATAATTTGTTAAAAAAAGAAAAGAAAATTGTGTGGAAAGGGTGTTTATATTGTGAATAAATGAGAAAAATGCATTATATTGTCTTCAAACCAATGAAAAAGTTAAAGATATGAGTGGTGGTGTTAGTCGTTTGAGACTGTGATTTAACCTAGTAACCAGCGGTGTTTATGACAAAATATTCACCTTTGTGTCAAAGTTAGATGACATCTCAAACGAGCTAAGAAGGAATATCTTAGTTGAGTAACTGGGGGCATTCATGACAGGGTGTTTATCTTTGTGTAAAAAGGTTAGGTGACCTCCACTTTATTGCTCTAAATATAAATTGTGTTGTGTTTTTGCGTACTTTGAACACCTTTGACTATATTCATATGATGACTTCTACAAAAAGGCTTGAACATTTGATATTATGCATATGGGGTTAATTTTACTAACTTTGTGTGCTTTGTGCTTGTTTAACTAAGTTTTTGTTATGATGGAATTGAGAATTATGAACTAGATCAAATGCATGAATTGGTTTTTTTTGTGTGTACTCAATTAGCTTCAAACTTTAGATTGAGAATGTTTTGAGTAGAATGCTTGAGTCATTGCTTGAGGATAAGCAATAGTTCATGTGTGAGGTTATTTTATAGGGATGCATTTTATAGTATTTCCATATGTGTTTCTGGTAGAGCTCGTCGTAAGCTACTAAATAATGAAATTTACGTAACTAACCTAACTAAGTAGCTAGGGCAAGTTAATGTTGATCCCACATGGAGTTAGGGTATACTAAAGCTATTCTAATGTTGCCTAAAAGGAAGAATAAATCAAAACCCCTAAACGTAAAGACATCAAAATTAAACACTAAGACAAATAAAGGAACATAAACAAATAAATAAGAAACAAATAACAAATACAAAAAACTAGGTGGAAGATAAATATGGAATTTTGGACCTATAATTGATCCTCGAAACAGAGAAATAGTGATTGGTCTAAGATGCTAGCCTATAGGTTCGAACAAACTCTCAACCCCTCAGTTCCTCTAAATTTAGATAGGTCTTATACGATAGAAAACCTACCCCTAACCACGAGGCAACCCAGAATAAGCTCTCTAGATTTAATGACATGGTAACATTAACAAACTAGGGAATGACTAGCCTAAGACACAATGTCACAAGCTCGGATTGTGTAACTTAGAGAATTGTGATCTTAGATTAATTAGGTAAGTTTACCTACAAACCTGCTTAACCTATTACCACTTATGGAAATCGCCAAGGATAATTACGTATCACATGGCTTAATCTTAGCAATTAAACTAAGAATTACACCTAGGGTAGCTAATCCTAAGCATTAATTCCTAATTCGTGACATTTTCTTAGAATTCCAATTTAATCCTAACTTAAATCACAAAGCCCATTTAAATCATAGTCAATTCTCACAATTATTCATCCAAAATTCCATCATTAACTTTAAACCCATGACTAAACTAGCTAAACATAACTAAAATAAGCAAAACAAAAATTAAATGAATAATAACCTTACTTAATTAAAGGAAATCAAGGGTGGAAAATTCTAAATTAGCAATGAAAATCAAGATTCTCACTTATCCCAATGCAAAATCAAGAAAATTATGCTAATAATCAAATAATTCCAAATTAATTCATAAAACCCAAAACTAATTACACTTAAACAAAAATTTCAGCACACCTAAAACAGGTAAAAAATTAAAATTAAATGATTTCCATCCTAAAAACATGCATAATTTCAATTATTAAGAAAAATTAATCCAAAAACATCGAAAACAAACCTAAAACCACAAAGTAATCCATTAAGCCATCAAAACCCAACTTGGACATACCTGGAAAAATAAGATATTAAACTCACACAATCAAAATCTAAGTTGGGAATCAAAGAAAAGATCATCCATTGCATTATACCAAATCATCTATACATTTTACATAGTTTTAAAGCTCAAAATTTATCAAAAACTCAACCTAAACATCATATAATCTATAAATACGAAAATGATAGAAAATAAGTTATCCAAGAACAGTATTTAAGTCATAAAACTATCCAGAATAAGGAACTAAATGAAAGGAAATGAAAATGGCATCAAATTCCACCATAAAATACCAAAACACTAAAAAAATGAGTAAGAACAAGGAGAGCTTAGAAAATGTAAGTGCTGCTTTATCTTATGTTTTTCATGCCCCTTATATATGTCTTGGAGGGTTGCTAGTGTTTTGGAGATATTGTGGGAGAAATTTAGTCAAAATTTTCCCTAAGAATCATAAAAACGAAATCATTTTACAATTTCTATTGTTATCCTAGAATTTGACAACATTTGCCCCTTTAATCTTTTATGCTCTAACTCCTTCTATATATCTCCAATTTCCATGAAATTTAGTATGTATGATCCTTACATGATCAATTGAACTTAAAAGATTTTATAGTAATCAAAGCTCTAAAAGTACACCTAATGTATCACCGAAGTCGACTATACCAAAACTAATACTCAAGTGAGCTTGTCTTGCCTTTTTTCTTTTTCCACTCTTCATGGCTTGTTATATAATGTTGAAATTTGGTGTAGAACTTCATAGCAGGATGCTTTAATTCCCAAATTTGATTACAAACCTCTTATAGTTCCAATTATGCTTCAATTTTTGGCCCTTTTAACTAGTATTTGTGTCATATGGTCAATTTTGTATGTAAACTCAAAAGGAACAATAATTAAATATTTAAACATTAAAATAGGATTGAAATGACATTAAAATGTATAGAAAATTATAAGATAATTCAATGCTATCAAATACCCCCCCACATGAACTATTGGTTATCCTCAAGCAATAATATCCTCAAGTAATAATTTAAATACTTCGCTCAAACAATCTCAATCCAAGGTCAAGAGCTAATTAAATAACAACAAAAAAAAATTCATGACTTTAATCTAATTCACAAATCTCAATTATTTTATGATTAAAAACTTAGTTAATCACATGAAAACACACAAAGTTAGTAAAAAGCAATCCTTATGCATAATATTAAATATTCAAGCCATTTTGCATAAGTCATCACATGAATATAGTCAAGAATGTTTAAAATATACGAAAACACAACTAAAAATATACGACAACTAAATTTTTGAGCAATGTCTATTTGAAAGGTCATTTAACTTTTTGACATGAAGGTGAACACTTTATAGTGAACACCCCCAGTTGCTATGTTAGATCACTATTTAAAATGGCAAAAAACACCACTTATAACTTCTACCTGCATTGCTCAAAACACAACAACACAAAATCAACAGTGTTTTTTTATTCAACAATGAAAACAAAGATGATTTGTGCTCAATAACGTAAACACAACGATGCTTTTCTCTTTGCTTGTTTTTTTTTCTTTTTTTCTTTCTTTTCACTATTTTTTCAAAAAATTATTTCAAACATCTCATTTCACATTCCTATGACAAACCATACAAATTTTACTTAAACATCAAATATCATACAAATGAATCACTAACACATGTAAGCACTTAAGAGAAAAAGAGAAATGAAAAACTTAATGGTTGGAAATCAATCCAGAATCAATCATTGTTTACCAAATTAAAAGCATTAATTGCCTTTAAATACCATAATTAACAATGAAATAAAGATCAAAGTTATTTGAAGCTATCATATTCAAATCATAACTATCAAACTCATAATAATTCAAGTGTGTAAAAATTTTCAACCTTGCCTTAACCCCATGCTTATAATGGACATTGTCATCAATATCCTAAAAATAATGAAAACACATGTAAGAGGGTAGGAATAGAAGTACTCCCCTGGATCAAAGAAACCTAATGTAGCTCAAAATGAAAGATTGCAGCTTGAAAATCAAGATAGCAGCTTTGACATGAAAGATTACAGCTTCCTTCTCGAAGATGAATGCATCTCAACTTCCTCATGTAGCCAAAACACACAAAATTAATAAACCGCATAAAGCAATCTAACCCAAAAGATATTTACAAAAATGAAAAACAAACAGGAGAAAGGATATGGATGGGGTGCCTTCCATCGAGTGCTTATTTTAGGTTATAAGCTTGACCCTTGATATATCAATGTCACTATTTTCAAATGGATGGTTGAGCCCAACAAGAAGCATGCTCAAACTCCGTAGGGAGCCTAAAGCAACTTGCTTCGAATTGGACTCCAAGTTAGCGTGATAGCTCAAGATGTCAAAGGAGTGGAACTGTATCGTCTCGCCATCATACTGCAATGTCCACTCTCACCTATAGGTATCATCCTTCTCCCAGGATAGTGCCCCTGACGGTGTAAGAGATAAATGTGGATGCTCTAAATCCTACACATCATGCTTCATCTCTGGCTTATTTAGCTATAGCTCTTCCATGCATCCATTGTGCTTCAACACCTCTCTCTCTTGATCCTCTTACTTCTTTTGTGTGTTCTTATTCTCTTCATCATCATCATCTTCTCTCTCTTCTTCTTTTTCGTTTTTCTCAAACCTACTAGGAAAAGGACTAGAAATGTATTTAGTAATAATAAAAGAAGTACTACTTGCCTTAGGAGATATTTCATCCTCCTTCTACGCTAGGATCAACTCCTTTTCCTCAACTAACTCCTCTTATTCTTGTGTTTACAATTCTCTCCCTTATATTGAAAGATCATATACCACCTCACCATGGTCCTCCTTTGGTTGGCTATGAATGCTTGTCGAGACTTGGACTTCTAAACTCGCAATCACTTTAGCTAGTTGACTTATTTGATCTTTTAATTCCTTAAAGCCAATCCTCGGTTCTTATTAGAAGTGAAGAGTACTTGTAGCCAAACTCTCTATGATCACCTCTAATGCCATCCCATCAGCTTATGTTGGCAATGTCAGAGGTGGGGTCATAGGTTAGGGATGTGGTTCACATTGATAGCATGGCGATGTAGAACTAAATCCATCCATATTGATTGCTCCCACCTAAAAAATAAGGTTGATCCTCCACTCTAAATGATACATCAGATTGTAAGGATCACACCATTCTTGCTAGCACTCTTAGGAACCACCAAATCCATAAAACTACTGCTCAGCCTAGAAGGAAGGATATATATCAATAGAATTACCTGAAAATGAGTACAATTCACATACCTTAGTCTTTACGATGTCTATCACAACTTGAGAAACTAAGGGTGTGAGCTTTGTTACTTGTTGTTCTAACCTTAAGAGAGAAGCAACCTCAAAATCATCATCAATATAAGAATTAATGCAAGAAGGATCAGAATAAAAAGAATGATGAAAATAAGCCATTACTCAAAAAAGTTATGAAAAAGAAACAAATAGAGAGCAAAGATGACAAAAGATAAAAAAAAGAGAACACATTAAATAAAAATTGACACATGCTAACTCCCCTGTAAAGGCGCCAAAAATTTAATAGAGCTCGTTGTAAGCTAAGAAATAATAAAATTTACCTAACTAACCTAGCTAAGTAGCTAGGAGTCAATTCCATAGGGCGCTAGGATATGCTAAAGCTATTCTAATGTTGCCTAAAAGAAAAGAAAACAAAACCCCTGAATGTAAAGACATCAAAATTAAACACTAAGACAAATAAAGGAACAGAAGCAAAATAACAAGAAATATATAATAAATACGAAAAACTGGGTGGAAGATAAATATGGAATTTTGGACTTATAATTGATCCTTGAAACAGAAAAATAGTGATTGGTCTAAAATGTTAGCCTACAGGTTCGAACAAGCTCTCAAACCCTTAGATCCTCCAAATATAAGTAGGTCCTATATAATAAAAAGCCTACCCCTAACCACAAGGCAACCTATAATAAGCTTTCTAGATTTAGTGATGTGATAACATTAACAGATTAGGGAATGACTAGCCTAAGCCACGATCTCATAAGTTTAGATTGTGTAGCTTAAAGAATTAGGATCCTAGATTAATTAGGTAATTTACTTACAAATCCACTTAACTTATTGCCACTTATGGAAATTGCAAAGGACAATTACGTATAACATGGCTCAATCCTAGTAATTAAACTACGAATTATACCTACGGTAGCTAATCTTAAGCATTAATCCCTAATTCGTGACATTTTCTCGAAAATCCAATCCAATCCTAACCTAAATTCCAAAGTCCATTTAAATCATAGTCAATTCTCACAATTATTGATCCAAAATTCCATCATTAACTTCCAACCCAAGTCTAAACTAGCTAAACATAACTAAAATAAGAAAAACAAAAATTAAATGAACAAAACCCATACTTAATTAAAGGAAATCAAGGCTCTAAAATTCCAAATTAGCAATGAAAATCACGATTCTCACTTAACCCAATGCAAACTCAAGCAAATTATGCTAATAATCAACTAATTCAATCTTAATTCATAAAACATAAAAATAATTACACCTAAACAAAAATTCCAGCACACCTTTCCAACCTAAAAATATGCATAATTTCAACCATAAAGTAAAATCAATCCAAAAGCATCAAGAATAAGCCTAAAATCACAAAATAATCCATTAAACCATCAAAACCCAACTTAGACATACCTAGAAAAATAAGATATTGAACTCACATAATAAAAATCTAAGTTGAAAATCAAAGAAAAGATCATCCATTACATTATACCCAATCATCCATACATTTTCCATGGTTTTCAAGTTCAAAATTCATCAAAAACTCAACTTAAACATCATATAATATATAAATATAAAAATGATAGAAAATATATTATCCAAGAAAAATAATTAAAGCTTAAAAATATCTAAAGCAAAGAATTAAATGAAACAAAATTAAACTAGCATCTAATTCCATTATAAAAGACCAAAACACTAAACAAATTAGTAAGAATAAGAAGGAGAGCTTAGAAAATGTAAAGGGTGCCCTCTCTCATGTTTTTTATGCCCCTTATATATGTCTTGGAGGGCTGCTACGGTTTTTTAGATGTTGTATTAGAAATTTGGTCAAAATTTCCTCTGATAATCATAAAAACGAAATCATTTTATAATTTCTGTTTTTATCCCAAAATTTAACAACTTCTAGCCCTTTTGCCTTTTATGCTCTAACTCCTACTATATAGCTCTGATTTCCATGAAATTTGGTATGTGAGCTCCTCACATGATGCTCTTGCACTCCACAAAAGTTCAGTGTAATCAGAGCTCTAACGTTACATCTAAGGCATCACTGAAGTCGCCTATACCAAAACTGATACTCAACTGAACTTGTCTTATTCTTTTCTTTGTCCACTGCTCATAGTTTGTTATATGATCTTGAAATTTGGTGGGAAACTTTATAACATGATGCTTTAAGCCTAAAATTAGTTCCACACCTCTTCTAGTCCCAATTATGCTCCAATTTTTGTCCTTTTCAACTAGTATTTGTGTCCTAAGATCAAATATGCCTTTAAACTCAAAAGGAACACAAATTAAGTATTTAAACGTTAAAATAGGATTGAAATGACTTTAAAATGTATAGAAAAATATAAAATAATTCAATCCTATCCGTTTCAATGTGATTTCATTCTTATTTTGATATTTGAATTCTTAATTTATGTTCCTTTTTAGTTAACATATATGTTTGATCTTAGAACACAAATAAAAGTTGAAAGCACTAAGTTTGGAGAAGAATTAGAGCAAAAGAGAAAGAAAAGGCCTGATAGAGCTAGAAATAACTATTGATGTTACTGCAATTGATGGAGCAACCGACCATCGTTGATGGACGACGTTCAGGTCCTTCAATTATGGTTGATGCAAAGGCCATTGAAAGATAAGTCAAACATTGTTAAACATTTAAGAAACAGAAAGAAAAAAGAAAAAAGAGGGGAAACTTTGACTTTTGTTTCTCCAAACACCTCAAACCCTATGAGAGGCATATAAATAGGAGATTAGGAGCATATTTTCTTAAAGTTTTGCTCCCCATTTGGGTAGCTCCATTTTCTCTTCTTGTTCCCTTAGGTTTTAATTGTTTTTCATGTCTTTTCATATTGTTTTAATTCCTACTCTTTAGATTTCCCACTTTAAATGTTAAATACTCCTTGTTTTACTTGATTTTCTACTTTTTGTTAATTTTTTTATTTTTCCATGTATTTTGATTAGGTTTAGTTAAAGACTTGTCGAAGTTTATATTTTTGTTAATTTAATGTTGTTTCTTTAAATTCCAACATTTTCTTTATTGTGATCTTTATGTTTCTTGCGATTTCTGATTCTATTCTTGTTATTTTATTTTTTTAGATAATTTTCTATTTGGTTAGAAGATATTTAAAGTATTAATGGGTTATAGTTATGAGAATGGAATTGGGTTTTCATGGGTTTTGTTTTTTTTTTTATGATATGATTTAATTGGAACTCCAATTAAATAACTTGAATTAGGGATTATTGATAAGATTGCCCATCTTATTTATAATTTCTAGTCCAATTGATAGGTTTTTGCTTTTGTTTATAATTGTCATTAGCAATTACCATAAGTGGTGATAGGTAATTTATTTTGTAGGTGATAGTTAATCAACTTAGCCTAGAATTTTGATTCTTTAGATTACATAATTCGAGCTTGTAAGATTATGGTCTAAATTAGTCATTCCTTAGTTCTTAATGTTGTTACACCACTAAATTTGGAGAGCTTGTTATAGGTTTTCACGTAGTTGGGATTATTTTGTGAGCTTGTGGATTTACCTAAAAATGGAAGAACTTGACATAAGAGCTTATTTGTGTCTATAGGCTAGCATCTTAGGCATTACATAATTTATATTTTTGATGATCAATTGTAATTCACGAATTCGGATAATATCTTTTGCCTAAATTTTCATCTTTGTTATTTGTTTCTTATTAGTTAATTTCTTATTTAATTCGTTTTAATTATATTAGTTGTCTTTTTTTTATTTTAATTCCTTTTATCTAAGGGTTTTGTTATTTTCTTTTTCTTTTGCACAATATTAGGAATAATTAAAAAACATTACGAGTTCTCTGTGGAATAGTTAGTTAGGTTAGTTAGGCATTCGTTCTTTGATAGGTCATGACAAACTCCCATAGAATGACACCTAACTCACTAATAAACTCCAAGAACGATAGGCATGTTTGCCCAAAGCTGTAGGGTCTAAAAATAGGTGTTTTAGAAATTCATACATGCTTTTGCTAATGATTTGATTCTCTTCTTTAGAGTAGATGATCAATTATTGACTATGCTTAAACTAACCTTGAATTCTTTCAAAGCATTATCAAGAATTTCTATGAATCTAGACATGAAATTTCTCTATATTTTAGTAAGTGCACAATAGCAAGTAGTCTGGTTATCTACCATTACTAGTTTAACATATAAGGAAACTTCTTTTATATATTTTGGATACCTATCGGTATAAAATACCTATCTTGAGGGACTTTTAACCTTTATAGACAAAATATAAAAAAGGATCACTAACTATTGTAATAGAAGCCTAAAACTTGCAAGTAGAGCATAGTTGATAATTTCCATTTTGAACAAATTTCATGTCCTTTGGACTTCTCATGTTATATTTCTAAATCACATTGTTAAAATAGTAGATAGATTACCTAGGAATTTCCTTTAGTTTGGAGTTGTAAATAGGAAAGCAGTGGCCTAAGTTAAATGGTTCAACATTTGCCAAAAGATGATGTGGAACTAGGTATCATTCCATTAAAGCTCTCCAAAAAGATTTTATGATTAAAATATTATAGAGAATTATAATTGACAAGAAAAAGCTATGGTTTAAATGTATTCATGTTTATTACTCAAGAGGTGATAATATTTGGGATATCCTTCCTAAGTTTAGTTCTTTATGGACAATGATTAATATACTAAAGAAAATGCAAACAATAAGTTTGATGATGAGAAGCAATGTAGTTCATGCAACTAACACCTCATTTTGGTTTGATCAATGGATGTCAAATCCCCCTTTTAAATGGTTTACAAAACTATCACCACCAACAGATGTTATTCCTAATAATACCTCAATTAAGGAAGTCCCCAACAACTGGAAATCTACACTCGAATCAAACTCTAACTACCCTACAATTTAACAAGTGTTCAATACAATGTTGTTCGCCTAACAAAAAAGATAAATTGTCATGGATAAACTTAGTACTAGGCTAATTAACAAATAAACCTTAGTGTCTTAAAGTTAAATGGTACAAATGGGTATGGTATAAGTAGGCACATCCTTGTGCCTCCTTTATTCCCTAGTTAGCCATCAAGGGTAGATTGAGCTTCCTTAATAATCTATGCAAAATTTTAATATTCTAGCTTCTTTTTCTCTATAAAGGTTAGAAAATAAGTCTTAGATCATGGTAGATTATCGCAAACTACCATATAATAAATTATTGACTACTTACCATGCAGTGGGATAAGCTAGGGTCAAATCCAAGGAGAGTTAGGGTAAGTTAAAGCTATTTCTACTATTGTGTAAAAAAAAAATAAAAGAATTAAAAACCCCCTAAATTTTTACGGAATTAATATGAATATACAAGGAAACTAATGAATACAAGGTAATTATGTAAGAATATAAAATATAAATAAATAGATAACAATAAAAGAAAGTTGGGCTGATGATATTTGTGAGATTTAAGACTTATAACTAATCATAAAAAATATAAAGATTGTGTTTTTCCTAAGATACTAACTTATGAATAGAAATAAACTCTTACGTCTTACGTTCTTCCTCTTTTAGACAAATCCTATACGATATAAAATACATCCCTAACCACACAATAACGTAGAACAAGCTTTTTAGATTTAATGGTGTGACAACTTCATATACTAGGGAACGACTAGCTTAAGCCACGATTAGGCAAGCTCAGATTATATAACTTAGGGAATTGAAATTCTAGGTTAAGTTGATTAAGTTTCCTTACAAAATCAATTAACCTATTGCTACTTATGGTATTTGCTAATGACAATTACGAATTAAAAGTCTATACCTAACAATTGAACTAGAAATCACTAATAAGATGTATAAACCTATGAGAAAATTCCTAATTCATGGAATTTAAGAATAATTCCAATTCAATCTTAACCTAAGACACATTACCCAATGAAAATGAAATTAATTCTTATAGTTATAAACCCAATATCCCTCAAGTATTTTCTTACCAAATAGAAGTTTAGCCTAATAAAATGAAAATTTTTAAAAATAAAAAAATAAATGGAAAGATAAAATACCAAAATAAAAATTAAAAAATGCTAAAATTGACAAGAAAACTATCTAATCAAATATAACTAAAGGTCCATACAATATTCAAAAATTAAAACACCTAAAACCTTTAAACATTCATACTAACTAATAACAAGGTATAGAAAAGCATAAATACCACTAATAAAGCACTAAAACAACTGTAAATGAAACTTAACAGTACCTAAACACTGAACAAAAGAAATTGAAAGTGAAATAATAACAAAACCTAACTTAAAACCCTAAGAACATAATGAAAGACAAGAAAATTTAGATAAAAGCTTAAAGAAAATAAGGAAGACCGTTGGCTCCTCTATTATGCTCTTTAAAACCCCTTTTATACCCTTTCTAATTAGGGAAAATATGAGAATGAGTGAAAGAACTCTTTGCCCTTTTATTTCACTAATAGTGTGTTTAATGACGAGTGAATATCCTTTAATGGTGGTTCACTGACTAACTACAAGCCATCGTTGAAGGACGTGGGTTGTGTCCTTTAATAGAGGTTAAGTAAAACCACCATTAATCAGCTACAGACCATCATTAATGGTCTAGATTGACAGCCCTTAATCCATTTTTTACTCTAATTCTTTCCTAAACTTGAAGTCCTATTCCAAAACTTATGTTAAAAGATAAAACCTATCATTCAACATATAATAACAAAAATTAAGCACTTTTATACAAAAAAATAGGGATAAATTCTTATGATTTCATATACTAAAACATAACAAAATTCATCCCTTTTAGATCATATACTCTTTAGTTTTCATTTTTCTAAGGCCTTAAGAGATAAGATTATCCAGCTTTATAGCATTCCAATTTATTTAAGGAGCTAACTACATAGAATTAAATGGTTCTACAGTTAAAAAGTTGTAAACATATAAGATAAATTAATCCTCTATATCTTTTTAAGTTATACAGTTTATCATTTGTAGAGAGAAAGAGATGGAAAACTATTATGTAATCAGGAAATGTAATAGAACAAAATACTAGCTAACTTAATTGATATAATTAGGTTGTATATGGAATGATATGAACTTTGTGTTAAATATAGCTCGGTTATCAAAACTAATTAGACTTAAACTTTTATTTTGTAACTACTGTTTAGTGAAATTTTATCGTAGCTAGTGAAATATGCCACAACTAGCTTCCGATAATACCTATATAGCATTATACGGATCTATCAATGACATGATTTGCTTATAGTATTAAGTTGTTTTTAAGAGAAGGAGCGAAATCATTACATAATATGTAATGTTACACATCCTTAAAAACTCCATCATATTCTTGTATCACATATGATCTAGATTTGTTTGTTAATTGTGAACTTATAGAACAAGATTTTCATGGGACATATTGGAAATTTTCAAAAAAAAATTTGCTGATTAAATTTTTTTTATCTTATTAATTGTTTATTAAGTGTTAATAATGATTAACTTTCCTATTATATTTATTGTTTAGAGTTATTACTAGTAATATTTAATTTCTCAAGCCCATCAACCTAACAGATTTTGCATCAATATTAATTAAATTTTAGTCATATTAGACCGCTAGACTCAGTATAAGTATTAAGTAATATTTCCTATCTCATTACTTTTGTTTTTTTATTGATAGTTAAATTTTTGTCTCTACTAAGATTTGAACCCTTATAGATAAGGATTGTTATGGTTTATATCTAATAAATTATAATTCTCTTTTCTAACCTAGTACTAGCTAAAGGCAAGTATATTATAAGTAATAAAAATGGTGAGTTATTGAATATCATTTTCCTTAGGGACCTAAGTGTAAGTACAAAGTCACCAAGTGTTTAATTATTCAAAAAATTCAATTGCTGGTTTGATAAGAACTTAAAATGAAATTATGAATTTGGTATAACACTGATTAACTAATTAAGAATTTTTTTAATGATCTAAATAAAACCTATATAATGCTAGTCTTGACTCCTCTTTAACTTACAATCTTTCCTATTTGACATTACAGTGAGGTATACATTTATTTAAGATCCCATATAGTTTTAATTGTGAGTCCTCATTAGTTTTCAATTTTTCTAGGTCGGCATTTTTATTGGACAGGAGTTCATTCAAGGCTATTGACAATACCAATTTTAGTTCTTCTATGGACTGTTGATAATGATAAATAGGTGATGGTGGCTTAAAGTAGCTCTTGCTAAGCCAGGAGTGATGTGGTTACTTTTTCCAACTAGAGTGGTGTGTATAGTTCCATTGACGCTCGTTGGTCATCCAATCACCTTCTCTACTGTCATCCTATACTCCTTCATCTTTATACCATTGAAGTCCTGGTCAGTGATAACCTTTTCATTCGATGGTGTCGACTAGTTGCACTTCAAAGCTCCACTCACTTGCTTAATAAAAGAAATTCTATAGAATTAAATTTCAAAAGAAAAATAAAGAAAAGAAAAATTTTTAGTCTAATAAAAATCAGAATTTCCTACTATCTACTATTAGTACCCGATAATGACATTAGAAACTTTATATGTGTAATCTACATTACTAAATTTTTAAATAAAATAAATACAAGATCTCAAACCTAGCAATATTAAGACCACAAATAGGCAAGCCTTCTGTATCACAGTATAGCATATTACGAGTCTAGATTGTTGATCCTATAAAGACTATATTAGATTACTAGTAATGTTTGTCTCTTCACTATCTAACTTATTCAAATTCATGAGTGATTTAACAATTAATTAAACTAAATTGAATAACTTACTAATAATTGCAAATCAGTTTAACTAGATTAATATGTTATTAAAAAAGTTAAGACCAAGATGATTAATCCCCCTAGGACATGTTCATTTTCATTATTGAACTTTAATTCAATAGATTCTCTATATTGGCTTGGACCATAGATTCCTTAAAGTGAATCATATTGTCTATTGAGTTATACAATTCCTATCCTCTTAATTGGTTAATTAAAAGTTCTTCTTAATCAACAACCAATTAGAAGCATTATTTCTTTTTATAGAACCTATTGCTTTGACTAGCTTTACACCTAATATGGAAATCTTATGTAAGTCTATCTCTAGATCTCCATGTAAGATTCATTACTTATAGATTGATCTATTCATATAGATGATACTCATTCTAAATATATGAAATAAAATAGTTAGAACACTTTTCTTTACATGGAAATCAAAACCAATTTCATTAATTCCACAAATAAATGAAGGAAAAAATAAATAATTAAAGGAACAACATTAAACACCACATCTTAGGGCTTATCAACATCTAGACCCTGATAAAACTATTGAACTAAAGGAGGTTCCACCTTATTTTGATGCTGACAAAAAATCCTTGCTATTGATATTTTTGTTTAAGTGTGTATAAGGATAGGTTGATTGGGACATTTGAGTAAGAAAATGTTGATTTTCAGACAAAGAGAGGATCAGTCAACCGAACACTAGTGTTGAAGGGAGCATCGGCAGACTGAAGGAAGATCGGTCGACTGAATTATGGAGATTGATCGACCGAATGAATGTGTTAAGGAGATCGGCTGACCGAATACTAAGATCAGCTGATCGAAATAGTACTAGTTGACTAAATGAAGCTACCAATTGATTGAATCAAGTAAAACTACGAAGATTGGTTGACCAAATGAAGGTCAACACACTTCCTCTCGATAAGCTCATTGGTCCACTTCTAACATACAAGATGAGGATGAAAAATATCCAAGAGGAACCAGAGGTGTCAAGGAAGAAAAATATGACGTTCAAAGTAACCAAAAAGGAAGAAAATGACAATGAAGAATCATCGGTTGGAATCGAAAATGAGGAGCTTGCATTCATCACAAGAATGCTAAAGAAGTTTATGCGAAGTACCTCAATAGGTCAAAAAGGTACGTCTTATTCAAAATATAAGTTATTTAATACAACATGTTTTGAGTGTGCTAAAAAAGGACATTTGATATCGCAATGCCCCCACTTATAATGCGAAGAAAGAAAATACTTCAAGAGAAAGAAAGCATGGAAAACCTCTTGGTATGAATCTAGCGATTTCGAAGAAAAAGAAGTGGCCAACATGTGCTTTATGACACACAGCGAGGTACGTTCTCCATTTAGTGAAGATGAATGTGATTATACGCATAATTAAGTGTTAAAACATAAAGAAGAATTAACTAAAAAGAACAAGGAATTGCATGATAAGCACAAGAAAGCCTTAGAAGATTTAGATTCGTGTAAATAAAAAAATAATGACTTTAGAAAAGATATAACCTTGATTAATAAAGATAATGATGAGCTTGTAAATGAAAATAGGTCCCTAAAGAAAGAAATTGAATCCCTCAAGGAATCATTTGAAAAATTCAACAAGGGAAAAGGAAAACTAGATATTTTATTGAGTATTCAAAAGTTAGGAAATGATAAATATGGTTTAGGATATAGCAATGAAAATGGGACATCTATTAGTAAGACGATTTTTTGGAAAGCAAAGAACTTAGAAGATGAATATACTCCTAGGGGTGTTAAAAATGCACCTAGTACACCTCAACCTAAGCATCATG
>JAOXYD010037943.1:0-13844 GCA_028565735.1 Pinacopodium congolense | reverse complement strand
CAGGTCGGGTTCGGGTCGTTGACTTTTTTGGTCAATTCGGGTCAGGTCGGGTATGGTCCAAGTCAGGCAGGTCGGGTCAATTTTTGACATCCCTATGTATATGCAACAAATATTTCTACCTAAAATAGGATAATATTTTCAAATGAAATAAATATGAGAGTAATTATGTACCTCCATTTGTATTACCAATGGTTACCTCATTTTTAATGTTCACTTTGTTTAACAATGTGCTTCCTTACAGAGCTCATATAAGGACTCTTAGTAATTTTTTCTTTTCTACTTCAAATTTGAGATACCACTTGTTTCTTTTTCTCTTGAAATCCATTTGATTAACTTACTAAAAAAATCAATGTATTTTAGATACTTATACTAATTTGGGTCTTTAGGGTTTGCCCCTAATCCTTTCTCAACCTCAATTCTTAATGATTTTTTGAAAATATTTGTTTAGTAAAAAAATCTCTTTATATGAAAAAAATTCACAAAATAGCATGTAAAATAAAGATTTTGCAAATGATAATGATTCTTATTGTTTTTGTGCAAATATGCATTCCAAGGTTTTCTTTCATAATAAGTTTCTTTAGAATAATGACATACCCTTGGATATGTGCAAGTTGTGCTCATATAATTATGTTCATGTATATATAAAGTGTAAGCATGTATCATATCATTTTGTATAACATGGGGCCAACATAAAAGAGATTACGTGTAGGAGACCATGTACAATGTCATTATGTACAAAATGAGACATAAATGAAGGGGGTAAGATACAAATGAATGAAAGTCATCTTGTGTCCTTGAATACAAATTATGGCTTTTCTTGAATACAAATTATATCTATATGAAGGCCTAGTTATTTGTTCATCTTACAAAGACTATCCTTTTACAAATAACTTTTTACCATTAAATGACATACTCTCTTGAATAAAATTAATCCTATACCAATCTCTTAATGCATTTTGAGTTCCTAGCACGCTTTTCAGTTTTTTGTTCCCTTGAGTGAATTTTGATACTGGTTCCTGAAAAAGAATTGATCTCCTTCTTCAGTGGCTCATTTTCATATACCAAATTCATGCTCATTATTGGTTATCAAGTATATGTTTAATGCCTCTTCTTTTGATTTCTTATTCTCCTCTTCTTTAATTTGAATAGTACCTTTATAAATAGTCTATAATCTACTCTAAATCTCACTAACTAATTTACACATAGAAACTATATTAAATGCATTTCTATCTAATGCACAAAATAAAATATACATGTTTTTTTTGTCATTGGCATCCCATTCCTCTTTGATCTTAAGAACTCGTTGCCCATATACTATTTGATGAGAATAAAAGAGCCATTAGAAACTACTTCCTCTAAATGTTCACTTTTTCCCATTAAGAAAAATTTCATTCTAATTCTCCAATGTAAAACATCATTTCTATAAAAAAATGGGGGTTTATTAATACATTGACTATAAAAAGGTGCCATTGTGATCTTTATTCACTAATTTTGTTAAAAATTTTATGCATTAAGTGAATTAGGTGTTCCATTGAGAAAGAGTTGAATTAGGTGTTCTAAAAAAGTTTAACCCTAAACCAAATTTATAATGAATGAAGTTCCTAACCACAATAAATTTGAAATGATGATAATGATGCCTATATAAAATAATGAGATTTAGGTCAATCACAAATACAATACTGAATAAATTAAGGAGTGTAGGAAAAAGAGATTGTAAACTAATTTTTATAATAGTTTAATAATGAATCCTTTTTCTACCTCTACTCTCGAAGATCTCACTTGTAAAATTCATTATAAAACAACATTTTTTAGGGTGAAGAGAACCCTTATAATCTTTTTCAAATGAGAGAAGAGTAACCTTGAATAATCTTCTTAATTAGGTGAAGAAAGAATCTCAAAATCTTTCTTAGGTGGGTGAAGAGTAGCCCTTACAAATTTTACTTAAAGGTGAATAATGACTCTCAACAATTATCTCAAAAGTCAATGTAATAATCAAGCATACATAAATTTAATGTCTAACTTGATCAAAATAATGCTCAAGTGCTCACAAACACACAATGAATATAACAAAATGCTTTAATCTTTCAAAAACAACCCACAACCATCCTAATAAACTCATTCAATCTTTCTGAAGATTCATTTAACTCATTAACATTCATAAAGATTTTTCCACAATATTTATGACAAGTATTTATAACCTTCTTAAACTTAAAAACTCATTAAAATTAAATTATAAACATTATTCTAATCCTAAAAATTGTTATACATACGAAACTAGCCTTTATTTCATTCTGATAGACATTAAAATGATGCCATTAATGCCATCATTTTATACTAACATTTGTTTCTAGACAAAATTAAAAAATGTTAAAAACACTGGTTGACCATTACTTACAGAATTTACCTATAGGTCGACTAATAGCCTTATTACTGGTCAATTAGTCTATTTAAGAATTGATTTTTTAAACATTTTCAAATATTTTCAAACACCAAAAACAATTTTATTTCATAAAAATTTAACTGAAATAAGTTTTAAAAGTTTCCCTTTAAACATCAAGATGTTTCAGTTGAACTTAAAAATAAATTATATCTTGAATTATGAAAATTTATGAACTTTTTCAAACCTTTTAAAATTTCTAAAGTTTTTCAAACTTTTTCAAATATTTTAAAATTATTTTTCTCATAAAATCTTGACTCAAACACATTAAAAAACTTCCCTAAAATATTTAAGAGAATCAAGAGAGTTTCTTTAAAATCTTTACTGACATTTCTCTTGATTATAAAATACTCTAAACAAAAACTTAATATGGAATGCATATGTAAGCTCTTGAGAAAATTGCAATGTAAACATGCATGATGACCCCTTAAAAATATTGAAAAGATCAAGGCAAGATTTAAAAATATAAATACAAATATAAAGCTATTTATCCTTAATTATCATAGTCTTGATCAACTCCTTCATTATGCTCTTCATTCCAATTTATTTTCAACTCTAATTTTTTTTCAAACATATCTTCTTTGTGCCTTAATAATGTTGTTGCAATTAATCCAAATTCATATATTTCAAATTACACCAACAAGTTAAAACATTAGTAATAATTTTTTTTTCATAATCAAAACCTATATTAGAATCTCTCTTCATTTAACATGGTAATAGAAATTTCTTTTTTTATGTTAAGGCGTATCTACATCTTAAGGATGAAAGCATTCTACCCATAATATAAAAACATAACATATCACTTTAAAAAGCATGCCATCATTAATATACGACTGCTATTTATGATACATATCCCTATTACATGCCAAACATACCATTGCTATGTACAATACATACCACTATTATATATAAAACATACTACCATTATATGCAAATCATACCACTACTATATATAAAACAATCATCACCAATTGTAAAGTATATCACCACTTTGTTCAAAACATATAGTATAAAATATCACCACTATGTTCAAAACATACCATCATTATGTACAAAAATATACTAACATTTTATACCATTAAATAATATAAAATATCCTACCATTATGTACAAAATATGCCATCACATTATATAAAAATACTTATACATAGTGAAAAAATCCACCGTATTATAAAAGACATATCATACAAAAATATATTATTACTAGATACAAAACATACCATCACTATATATAAAACATATTATTGCTATGTTTAAAACATATCATCACTTTGTATAGATCATACTGATAGTTAATATAAAACATATCACTATTATATATGAAACATACCATCACTTTATATGAAACATACCACCATATAGTAGAAAATATATAACTATTATGGACAAAACATACTACCCCTATTTATAAAGACATTACCACTTATTACAAAACATGTTGTAATTATGTATAAAATATACAACCATTATTTATAAAATGTACACCATCACTATGTACACAATATGTCACCATATTATGTAAAATATGCTACTACATTATACAAAACACATGGCCATTACATACAAAATATGCGACTACTCTATACATGGCATACTGCTATTCTATATAAAAAATACCACCAAAAATATCATTTTGAGCACAAAGATAATATATGGTTCTTTAATGCTATTTTTTAATGTTAAATGTTATCCTATTTGTCAATATTAAATGAGAAATTATATTAATAATTGGAGAATCTAAATTATATACGTAATGTATCAATTTTCTTCCTACCTTAAGGCATTGGCATTCCTTGAGGAAGGAAGCCCTCTATCTAATATTTGTTATAGTCAATATGGTCTTTTTTATCTTAAGGCATGGTCACTCTTTGAAGCCTCAACATGCCTTTATAAAGGAAATCTTATATCTATAATTGATCATATCAAAATTTTCATCCTATATTAAGGCATGCCCAAACCTTAAGGAAGGAAGCCTCTTTCCCACAATTATTTAGTCAATTATATTTCAAACTTTAAGGCATCAACACACTTTAACAAAGGTTGACTTCAATCCACAAGTAGTTCTAGTCAAATCTACTTCTTATCTCAAAATGTAACCATGCGTTAATGAAGCAAGCCTTTTGTTCATAGTTGGTTGTAATTAATTTTTCTTTTTATATAAATAGTTATAGTCAAATTTGCTTTTTACCTTAAGATGTGCCTATGATTTAAGGAAGGAAGCCTTTTGTTCATAATTGATAGTAATAAATTATGTTTCCTATACAATTAGTTGTAGTCAAATTTTTTCCTCACCTTAAAGCTTTCCTACATCTTAACAAAGGTAGCCTTATGTATATATTTTTGTTATAATCAATTATAGACATTTCCATAAGGCATGCCAATGACTCTAAGTCGTGCTCATGACTTTATGAAAGAACTCTTTTATTTCTTTTCTTGTTTAACTAAAAGGTAACCCCCTCTCATTGCACAACATTATAGGTGCTAGTAAAGGATTGAAGCTTATATATCTTATTATACGTATATCTAGATCTTTTCATTGAGATAATGTAGGAAAATTCCTCATGAATTGAATAATTTTATGGTATTCACTAATTATATTTTAAACTAAACTTAAGTTCTCTCTGATAGCATTTTATCATAGAATGTTATTTACATGTTAATTAACACTTAAATTCAAACTTATTTAAATAAAATATGTTAGAAAATAATTCAATATATAATTCTTAAAATATATTACATGGTTTACAATAATCTAATTGCACGTTTAGATTCAATTTTAGGTTAAAAAAGGGGAAAATGATAATGTAAGGAGTTGAATTCACTTTATATGATTAGTCGCTGAGGTGCTTTCGGGTCCCTTTACAGTGCTTACACTATAAGTTATATACACTAGGGTTTACATAATGCATATTAAAAATGTACACAATATATAAACATTAACTACCATATTGTTCGATCTATGTCTCTAACCCCAATACTAAAATTTTAAGGCATAGTACATATGAATATCACAGTCATTGCTATGTTTAGTAATGAATTAATTTAGTCCAAATGCTAGTAACTCTTTGATTCAACTTAATAATCAATGTTAAAAATTCAATGATAATTATATTAGAGTTAAAATATACATAATGTTTATTTTACTTTTACCTTGGAATTTGTTAAGATAAGTGATAGAAAAGATCAACCATAAAACTAAAATATTGCATCAACCTCAAAGTGTCATCACCTACTATAAAACAAGCACCTATACCTACAATACAATTTTCTTATGTTAAGGTTAATGCAATATTATAATTTTAGGTCAACCACTACACAGATCATGTTGGCACTTATCAATGCTACACTCAAGTACTTCTTCTTCTCATTATCATTTCCAAGTTTGGGGTAAAAAAAAACTTTTTTTCTTCTTTCCCAATCATTAGTGCTTATTCAAAAGTACATGAATGACAAACTATAGAAAAAGAAGACATGTCTCAATTATAAAATCACTAATTAATTATTGCTCAAAAATTAACTTGACTTATTATACATACCTAAGTACCTTACGCACATCAATGTCAAGTTCTATATCCTTACTAATATTTCTTACATGCTTGGAAATAGTATGCAAGAAATCCACGTTTTCGATAGATTTATCTATGTTAACCTCCAAAACTTGGCTTACCTCCACATAAAAAATAGCAACATGAAATTCCTTCTAACATAACATTTGTTTAATTTCTTTTGACAACCAATGATGGTTTAAGTACAAGATTACTCATTAAAAATGTTGATTCTGGTATGTACTTCCCTAGATGAAGCCTATGAACTACATTATTAGATAACCAAATTGATGTAAACTTGTTAATAAACTATTACGAATTTTTTTACATAAGACTATGGTATGAGAACATGGTAAAAAAATTTCCAAATATTATAATTAAAATAAATTACACAATTTCCCCACAATGTTACTTATATGGCCTTTAAGCTTAAAATAAGATAAGACATTGCTCAATATAAGCCTACATTAATGCTTTAAATGGTGTTGGAATATATAATCCTACATTAATATTTGAACAAAAATTGAATCATTGTTAATTTACATATTACATACATCATCAAATTTTATGCAACACTTCCACCAACGAAGATGTTATCCGACATATTAAATACAAAACCTTGTTTTATATTTATTTTTTCTTTACAAATATTTCACATATATGGATTTTGAATTTGTAAGTCTACTATGAGATGTAGACTTTTTCTGTAGCTAAAATTGTATAGCTTCACCTACACTTGCTTTTGAACAATTCAAATTGTACTTTCTCATTCATTAAGGTTCAGTATTTATATTATCGACTTTAATACAATACACGTAATAACTTTATTTTACCATCTCATTTGCTTTTTTTTTTTCCTTTTACAAGTTCCTTTTTTTTATTTGTTACCTTCAATGTCCATTGTTGGCATCTTCCTATGCTTTTATTTTCTTTGATGCCAACATTTAAGATACAAGGTAAAAAAAGATCTAAAAATTTCCAAGAATGTATTTGAAACTTGCTCAAGATATTTTTTTAAATCCTTAGTATAGGCATCTCCTCATGCCTTCGAACAATGTTATTCTTTTATATCTCCATCATCTAGCCCTGATCACGGTTAGGTTTTTAACCGGCTAGCCGTCGGTTTAATAATCGGTGGCTAAGGTTTAAAAATCATAACCGTGGTTAATGATTCTAAACCGTAACTGTAACCATTATTAATAGTCTCGGTTACAGTTAAATTAATTTTAAAACTGTGAACCAGTGGTTAAACTGGTGGTTATAAACTGCCGATCAATTAATTAAAAATTTTTTAATTTTATATTAAAAATATATATAACTTTAAGTAAAATTTTGTTTGATAGAAAGATGTATTATTTTAAAAAAAATGGAATAATTGTAGATGAAATATGTTATTTAAAAGAGTTAGAGAAAAAGATGTTATAATTGTTATGAAAGAAATTGTATTGATAAAAAAATATAGTTATAGTTATAAAAAATATATAAAATAAAAAATATTTATGTAAAGACTGTACCCTTACTAAAACATGACCAGAGAGCACGGTCTGAGAATTAGACCGTGCTCACGATCAACCGTGCTTACATGCACGGTCAACCATGCATGCATGCATGCAAGCACAGTTGATCGTGTATGCATGCAAGCACGGTCTGTGTCCGCGCTTGCATGCACGGTTTGATTGTGCTAAGCACGGTTGATCGTGTATGCATGCAAGCACGGTCTGTGTCCGTGCTTGCATGCACAGATCGTGCTTGCATGCACGGTTTGACTGTGCTGGTAAGCACGGTCTCGTGCTTGTCAGTGCTCTTTATCTTCACGGTTTCAGCTTGATACTGTGCTCAAGTATAAAACTGTGGCTCAAATTTTTTAAATTTTAATTTAAAAAATTTTAATTTAATAATAAAAATATGAAATTAATAAAAAATAATTATGATTAAATTGATAGTTAAATAATAATTATGATTAAATTGATAGTTAAACCATCAGTTAAACTGTAACTAACAGTTTTCAAACCGTAACTTAAACCATAAACTAATAGTTAGGTTAAGATTTATAAATTTTTATAAACTGTAACCGGCGGTTTTATAACTGTAACCAGTGGTTTATTAACCGTGGTCAGGGCTACCATCATTTGTGTCTCATCATGCCTTAAAGCATCTTTTTTAGTCCTTCATTGGCATCTACTCACACCTTATAACCAGTTTTTCACTAACCTTCTTTATCATTAGTGTCTACAGATGCCTTAAGACTTCTTCTCTTTTCTACCATTTAAGTGAAATAAACTAATTATTTATGTACCAAAATTGTTAGGTTATCTAAAAAAAATCATATCGACTTACTAACTTATTACATTTGCATCTTCCACCTTAATCAATATCTTCTTTACTTTTCTTGTCGTCTCCTAACCATAGTGACACTTCATTAGTTAATCCTTATTATGATCAATTATCTATGTTTACAATTACCTACTATTAATTCTTTCCCAATAATTATTGAAAAAGTTACCATAAGTTTACTTGTCATGCTCGTATGAGAACACTTTATCAACATCTGACATCTCGTTGATTTTGATGTCATCACTTACTATAGTCCTTGCCATCTTTCCCCATTTGAAAGGGTGATTCATGCATAGGTCGTATAGATAAAAAAATACCAAAAATTAAAGTCATTTATTATACATTACATAACTTATACCTAAATTAAATTTATTAATTATAAAAACAAATATTAGTTTGCAATTTATACAATTACGCATCTATCAATGCATGGCATTACACCTTTGATTTTTACAATTTCCTGGAATTTATGAGTTTGCTTACACAGATGGTGGAGAATAAAATATCCCTTACCTATCTCCTTTCAATCATCAACACTGTCAACAGTATATAACATGTGTTAATATTATAAATGGCATTCAAACATAGAAAAACATCAGATATATACAACTTTTTAGAAATAAAATACAAGAGAGATTAAAGAGAAATAATAACATACAAATTTAGAAAGGTTCGAAAACCTTATGTTTCCTACGTCCTCAAAATAGAATGGCTTTGATTTTTATTATTCCACTAAAAACAATAGGGTACTTTAGGTTATATGAAAACCCTTAAAAATTTTGATAAATTTCATGATTTATTATTAAGATAAGATAAGGTAAGTTGGGCCTCCGTTGTACGGAAAAAAATCTATGTTTAGGAGCAAAATGGTATGTATCAATAGCGTTGCGTTCCATTGCAAACTGTCATTGAAGAAGACGCTACGGATATAAAAACGGTGGTTGAAAAGTCCCTATAAAGAACCACTTAAGGTTGTAAAAAGAAATTGGTATAGTTAAATGACATTTCATTGTTTTTACAACCATAAATGGTTGCCTAGAAGGACTTAAACAATGTTGTTTATCTTCTTTTCAATCACCATTTTTGTATCTATAGTGTCTTCTTCAACGATAGTTTGCAGTGGAACACAATGCCATTGTGCTCCTAAACATAGATTTTGTACCATACAGCGGAGGCCCATCTTATCTTATTTGACCCTGATAATAAATCAAGAAAATATTTAAGGATTGCTCCACTCTAACATCTACCTGCTTGGAAATATATATATATATATATATATATGAGCCACATATACAACAATAACAAAAATTTCTTTGGAAACTTTCTTCTATATTTATACCCTAACTTTGTCAATTACGCACTAAATAACTACTTGATTTTTATCCACTTTATCCTCTTAACGAGATGAATGTACCTTAACCTCATTGATTTTTATGTATACTCATTTTAGTTCTACAATTTAAGGTACATTGGATTGAAGTGAAGGTAGAATCAATAGCAAAGGTTTATAGGGCCTTACTTGTACCTTCTCTGTCTCTTAAAGTTCATCGAATCTCATGTCCATCTCTTACTTTAGCTGCGCTGTAGTACGACTCTACATCATGTCTGTCATTCACTCCAAAACTCGTTAACAAGCATATACCTTCATATGTTATATTCCTTACTAGTTTTAGAGTTGTTTGCTTGGGTAGTGTTTAATTTTATGCAGAAATTATGTGTGCATAGGCTTAATTGTACAAAGTTTACAGAAATTATGTAAACATGAACTTAATTTTGTAAAAATTGCAAAGATTGTGTAATTAGGGGCTTCATTTTGCAAATATTGAAAGATTATGTAAATAGGGGTTTGATTTACAAAGAGGTAAGAGAGAACTTCTCATATACGTTTTTCGTAATTTGTTAAAGAATTTGACTATGGAGCCCCTAATAGGGGCCCTTATGGCCCTTGTGTCACATAATATTGCTATTATTTCTTACTGGCAACAAGTTAAGAAAACATAAGCATCGAGCATAGGAGGGTAAAATTAGAAATAAAAAATTCTAGAGATCTTATTATGGATCCATTAAAAATCTGATTATTTATACATATCTTCTAACATTTTCTTGCACAATGACAGTGATGAAAGTATAGAAGGTGTGTGTCTAAGACATGGAGGGGAAAAGGTAAATATGAAAGGGTAAGGTAAATATGAAAGGGTAAGGTAAAAGATGTGTAGATCTTTAATGAGTATGTCTTCATCATGTGTGGGTGCGTAACCAGACTCACTGTGGATTTAGGGTTTTTTTTGTGTTATGATAATTTAGATTGTTCGCGGTTGCACCCACCATCATCCATATTTATTTTTTTGGATTGTGTTTTACTGATGTGGGTAGTTTATGCAGACAGATAGGGCTAATTAATTAACATGATTGATATCACTATATTTGATTAGCCCTAAGTATCCCTTGTAGTGCAAAAGGGGTCAAAATTTCTAGTTATTGTTAAGGAGCATCTTGTATAGAAAATGTAAGGAGTAGATATAGAGTTTATAGAGTTAGGATTTGTAATTGGGGACTAAAATTTAGGGTGGCAATGTTGCCTTATTGCGATGAGTAATTATTTAATCACAATTTGTGCAGTGACTTTATATTTTCTAATATTCAAAATTTAATATTTTGAGTTAAATTGTTTGGAAATTTTAAGTATTAAATCATTTGTAAGTTAATAGATGTTGAAGTCATGGAGATCTACATTCTCTTAAACATGATTTGGTGTAAAGATTATGCACATTGATTTAATGATTTTACATATTGGTTTGAATGAGTAGAATCTTATAAACATCATATCTGTTAAGGCCTTATGATTGTTGTCATTTTTAGCCAACATGACTCATGCTCTTTATTTGAATTCTTCCTGAGTGTTTGAGTGGAAGTGGGAATGCTAAATATGAAATGTGAAGATTGAATTATGGGTGAATTTTGTAAGTTTCATGAATGACTTATTATAATGAACTGATATGTTTGTAGATCTAATAGGTGTCATAGTAAAATGGTAGCAAAGGGATAGTTGATAAGAAGCTTGCATTTTATTATACCGGCATAAACAATAAAGTTTTGGAAAAGGAAAACTTGGGTATCATTCCATTTTTGTTAGTTGTCTTTAAATATCATGAAGTACATGCAAAAATATTTAATTAAGATTAGTCAAAGACATTAAGATGTGGAGTCATAAAGAAATTAAGTATAGAATTTGTGTTTGTTTTGCAATGAATTAGTAATTTATGTAACACATTTTATAATTATTGGTGTAATTCAAATTGACTAAATGGTTTTTCATGTAAATGTAAGTTTGAATTTGGTAGTAAATGTTGTATTTAATTGAAATATGGTTCTATATTGTTTGGTTTTGTATTAATGCTAAATGTGAAGTGTAGATTGTGGAATATATAGATCTGTAGATGACATAATGTAAAGTAGGGCAAAAATAATTATTACAACGTTGAGTCTGCATACGTATGAGAAACTAGAATTAAGAGGATATTTAGAAAATGATCACTAACATGGTAAATTTTAATAAAAAGTTTGAAGTGTGATACATTAACCTTTCAATCTTATGTGTTATATTGCCATGACGTGAAGGTTTCCCTATAACAATGTTTTTTTTAATAATATGACTTACGTTTAAGAGAATAAGAAGTGTAATTTGTGGTGTATTGGTTGTAGGGATATGAAATAAAAGTGAGGGGGCTCATTTATGATGATCCTTATCACATGTCCTTATGTTTGAAGTAAAGATTGTATCTGTGCAAAGTAGGTGATAATAATATTTGTTAAAAAAACTTGCCAAGTTATTGTTTGTATAAGCATGTGATATTGCATATGATAGTTTTGATGTACTATGACATTGAACTAGTCAGAGGATCATAAGTTACCTTTTGTTTTAATAAATATGATAGTGAATGCGAGAAGCTATAATATATTTGATGTGTAGCGAAGAAGATTTCCCGAAAGGCGAAAGTGATCGAGTTGTATGGATTGTAGTGAAATTATGCTTGCATTGGTAGGTTCTAGAAATATCCACTTCCATTTGAATGGGAGGGTAGATCTATTCAATTTGGTTAGCAATATTATTTAAAGGAATTTATAGATTATGATGTCAAAAGTGAAAGGAAAATTGATACGACATCCCACCGTATAGTCTTTAAAAGTATCACATATGTAATATTTTTGCATGTAAATGTTAAGCATATGTCATGAATCCACGTTGACAGTTTTGGATTCTTAAATTGTTTAGGTAAGAAAATATGTATGACCTGTGGTTTAATTTAATCACTGCAAGTCAGACGGTATGATGGAGGTTCTAGTTCGGACACGTATAGTAGGAAGCAATCTTGTGTCCAAGTCGAGGGAGGATGAGGAGTGTGGTACATTGAAAATGGGTCATGGTAGCAACAAGCCATTAACCTTTAATGTCTATAATTCAAAATCAAAGGTACATGGAATTAGAAATATCATTATGCAATTATGCACACAATGGATTAAACGTGTAAATTTGAAAAAAAGCTCTCTATATAACAATTGATTTCATGCATAATTGAATGTATGAAGGTCTTAATAAAGCATAAAGCATGTAGAGTGAGAAGGTAATATGGAACTGAAGGCATCTGTTGTCATGATGCCATGACAAGCAGGTCAAGGGAAAATATTAGAAAATGCTAGCATTGTTAATGTTGGATGCATTAATGGTGCCGAAGGGGGAGGAAAACTGAGAGAAAATGAAAACATGATCTTGTCATCCATAATTATGATAATAGAGCTTGAAAAGATAGCCGAGTGTCATAAGCATTAGGAAAATTTTATGGGGTCAAAGGCATCAAGTCTAGTCGAGTTAAAAGCGGATAAAAAGATGGAAATGAAGAATGTCATGCATACTATAAATACCTTAGATGATGAGGCTATGCAACAGTATTCAATCAAGGATAACATGAAGATTATGTCAACAGAGGCCCAAAGCATTGAAAAGATGACTCAAAAGAGGAAGGTTTGTATTGCATACATGAAGTTCAGTGTGCATAGATGAGTAACTTGAATGAAGAGATGAAACCTTGGAAATGAAAAGATGATATTAGTGATTCACTTGTGAGGAGCGAGAGCATCAACATTTTTGCATCTGCTTCAAGTGTTAATGGGTATAAAAATACATTAGAAGGCACTACGAGCAATCTTTTGGTCGGTAAATCACCATATGTATGAATATCTTTGTGTGATTAGTGACAATACGACAATTTTATTAATTATCTTGTAGATAGTTGTTGAACTAAGGGAGGTTCCGATCTTGGTTTTGATGATAATAAAATATTCTTAATCACTAATGGTTTGAGTTTATGATGCTCATCTTAAAGATAGGTGTGTTTCAAGAAGAATCCATTATGGAAAGCTTGGAGTTTGAAGGTTAAATTTGAAGATAATGATAATTCAACTGAATTGGAAGTTTCAAGACCTTAGATAGGTTGTTTCAAATATGTTTGTAAGTTTTACTTTATGTTCAA